>JAQGAF010003883.1:0-15944 GCA_034687865.1 Kryphioiulus occultus
CAAAATGTGAAGATTTCCCTGACTTCTACCTGAATTTCCCTGACTTAATGGTCAAAATGTGAAGATTTCCCTGACTTCTACCCGAATTTCCCTGACTTAATGGTCAAAATGTGAAGATTTCCCTGACTTCTACCTGAATTTCCCTGACTTAATGGTCAAAATGTGAAGATTTCCCTGACTTTCTCTGATCACATTTTATTTCCCTGACTTTCCCTGACGGTATGAACCCTGTACATGTTAAAGCGAAATTACATTTAGGTTTCATGCACAGAAACTTGGATGGAAATCCGAATTTGGCAGTCATAGAGCCAGGTGCTTTTACAGGGCTTAGCATTTTACCAACCTTGTAAGTATGTATTTTTGAATGATTTTCTGAGAGTAAACATTTCTATAAAATCTTGCTTAATCACCAACCAGATCAATCACTTATAAGAAGTTGTCCTATCTGGAGAAAGACACGTTTGTCGGTCTTGAAAGCCTTAAAACTCTGTAAGTTAAATTACTGATTGTATTCGTCATCGTTTAATTTAATTCGCAATCTCAAGTTAAACTACTCCCACATGGAAAGGAAATGCATTCAAAATCATAGAGAAATGCATTACGAATTGCAAAATGTATTGCAATTTCATTATTCGTTTTTATCACAACACGAAATGCATTTGGTAATGTAAACAAAAATGCATTTCACGAAAACAGTTTGCAATGCATTATAAAATATACTGACTTGTGTATTTCGCAATGTATTTGAAACTACACACATCCCTTTGAATTAAATGGAATTTTTGAATTTTAAACTATCTCATTTATTTATTGAATATTTTAAATGTTTTTTTTTAAATTTATAATTGGGTTTTTTATACCTTGAAATTATGAGATAAAACAAGGCTTTTGACATTTTACAATGCATGGAATACAAATTGTGAAATGCATTCTTCAATGCAAACAGAATACATTACACTATGCAATACACAACATATTCTTCAATGCACCCGGATATGCATTCCATAATGCATTACAAACTGCTTAAGATCTGATTTGAAACCAAATTTGTCTAAATCTACAGACATTTTAGAATGTATTTTCCAATGCATGTCTTATAATGCATTTCCATTACATATGGGGATAAATGATTTAAGTTCACAACATGTACATGTACATGCAGGTTATAAATTACGTTAATCTAAGCAAGTCGTGCATAAGCAAAATTTACAGCATGCAAACCTGTTTTAAAGCAGTCTTACATATAGGTAAAACAGGCTTACATGCATGGCTTATATTAACGTAACTTAATGCAAACGTATATGACTTAATGACTTTTTGCATGTAAACCTGTTTAAAGTAGCCTTTACAATAAATGAAACAAGTTTACATGCGTGACTTACTTAGACTTACAATATTTATGTTCGTAGAAATCTGACTAAAAATAGCATTTACACAGTTGAGGATGGTGCCTTTTGTAGTTTGTCTTCTCTGCAAATGCTGTGAGTATTCTCAATCAATAGAAATACAGGGAGAATACAAATGATTGCGGCGGTTTCGTTGATTCGATTCATTTCAATTCAATGCACAATCACTTATGGGGCACATTTCGAAAGATATAAAAAACTTGGGAATTTTTTTTACGCATTTGCATATTATCAGTGATCATTTATTGAAAGCGCTGCCATCATTTATACTCGCCCTGTGCTTCATCAAAATTTCCAAAATTAAATAATGCACGTTTTCAAAGGGTGACATTTTCATACATTGCAGGGATATTCGTGGCAACAAAATCAAGGAGTTTTCCAAGCTGATGTTCACAAATTTGGAGCAACTGGATCATTTGTGCGAAATATTTTTTGCTAATTATCTAAAATTAAATAGTGTGCGTTTTTCTAATTTCTAATATTTACAAACAGGTACAGTGATTCGTTTCGTTTTTGCTGCTTGGCTCATTCAAAAGTTGCTTTTCAAGATTGTGTGCCACAAGCTGATGAGTTTTCATCATGCAAGGATTTAATGAGCAACAGCATCCTGAGGATGTTTTTGTGGTTTCTGGGAATTTTGGCCTTAATCGGTAAATATTAGTTAAGACACTGACTGAATTAGTATTATCCATGCCTATAGCTGATTAAATAACTTCTGAGAATATGATGGAAACAACTGTATGTACATGTAGGTTTGGAAACATACTATTTCAGGGTGACCACGCTATTATAATTGTTTATTTCTATGATTTCCAAGTCATTCTCTTAAATTTCCCTAATTTTTTTTATTTTTGATGCATCTGCTATAGAACGAAAGATAATATCAATGAGGTTTTTCTAATGCAAATTTTGTGTTTAATTGTAATAATTTTGTTATATTATTCCACATGGTAATGCAAATATTTTGCAAATGAATTGGTTGTTTTTATCACAACACGAAATACATGTCGTAATGTAAAGAAAAATACATGTCGTAATGTAAAGTAAAATACATTTCGTAATGTAAAGAAAAATGCATTTCACTAATGCATTTTACAATGCATTATAAAATATACTGACTCGTGTATTTCACGATGAATTTGAAATTAAGCTTATATACTTATAACAGTTATGTGTGCTGCATAGAATTGAATGAAATTGCTGAATTTTCGAATTTGAAACTATTTCATTGCCAGTTATAATATATTTACTAAATGTTTTAGATTTTTTCAAAATTCGGATTTGGCGCTTTCTAAACCTTGAAATAATGAAATATAGCAAGGATTTTGATATTTTATAATGCATGCATGGAATATACTGCAAATGGCAAAATGCATTATTCAATGCAAACAGGTTATATTTTACTATATATATTATTCATTATACAACATATTTTTCGATGCCCACAAACTAAGCTTATATTACAGTGTACATTACACGATATATTCTTTAGCACACAATTCGCATTGCATAATACTTTACAAACTGCTTAAAAAACACATTTTAAAATGCATTCGGAAATGCATTTTCAAATATATTTTTCAACACAGTTTGAAATTTAATTTGTCTCGATCTATAGACATTTTAGAATGTATTTACCAATTCATGCCTTCCAATTCACGTCTTATAATGCATTTCCAATTCATGTCAATTTCACAAAAACACTTCTCGTTCAGGCAACCTAGTGGTCATCTGCTGGCGAAGCAAGACAAGGGACGTCACGAAGGTCAGCTCGTTGCTGATTCTGTCACTAGGGTGCGCTGACTTTCTGATGGGGTTTTACCTGCTGATTATCGCCAGTGTGGACGTGTATTACAGAGGTCACTACATAGCCTACTCCGACCACTGGCAAGAAAGCATACTGTGCAAAGTTGCTGGTTTCTTGTCCACCATCTCCAGTGAGGTTTCAGTCTTCACCTTGACCTTCATCACCCTGGACAGACTCATTTGCATCGCATTTCCACTGAGCATGCGCCGTTTTACGTTGAGGGTGGCCTATGGCCTCATTTCTGCGTCATGGTCAGCAGCTGCCCTCATTGCCATCATGCCTTTCTTCATTGAATCTTACTTCAAGAATGAATTTTATGCTCGTTCTGGAGTTTGTCTCGCTCTTCACATCACCAACCAGAAACCAGCAGGATGGGAGTACTCTGTTGCTATCTTCTTCTGCGTGAACTTCATTGCCTTCGTCACCATCATCATCTCCTACTTCTACATGTACGTGACCATCAAACGAGCCTCACGTTACGTGAACAGAAATCAAGCCAAAAAATCAAACGAAACCAAGGTGGGACGCCAGATGGCGCTCATTGTGCTCACCAACTTCTGCTGCTGGATGCCCATCATCATCATGGGGCTGTGTGCCATGCTGGGGTCAGCAATTTCAGGTAATGTCCAGTGATCCGAATGACCAAAAATTTTTTGGTGGTTTGTTTGATTTGCAACTCATCTCAAAACCATATTGCCATCACACCATTTGTTTATTAACATTTGTCAATGTGTATACATGGTTCATACCAAAATATGCAACTCAATTACCCTGACTTTCACTGACCAAATCTGATTAATTTCCCTGACTTTCACTGACCAAATCGGATTAATTTCCCTGACTTTCACTGACCAAAACTGATTAATTTCCCTGACTTTCACTGACCAAATCTGATCAATTTCCCTGACCAAAGCTGATTAATTTCCCTTACTTTCACTGCCTAAAACTGATTAATTTCCCTTACTTTCACTGCCTAAAACTGATTAATTTCCCTGACTTTCACTGACCAAAACTGATTAATTTCTCTTACTTTCACTGACCAAAACTGATTAATTTCCTTGACTTTCACTGACCAAATCTGATTAATATCCTTGACTTTCACTGACCAAATCTAATTAATTTCCTTGACTTTCACTGACCAAAACTGATTAATTTCCCTTACTTTCACTGACCAAATCTGATCAATTTCCCTGACTTTCACTGACCAAATCGGATTAATTTCCCTTACTTTCACTGACCAAAACTGATTAATTTCCTTGACTTTCACTGGCCAAATCTGATTAATTTCCCTGACTTATCAAAAAATGTCACGTGTAATTAAAATTAACTTTATCTGCAACACTACAATTAACTATATTTTTTGTATCTTCCTGTTAGGATGATCCTGGTTCCCTGACTATTCCAGGTTCTCCAGATACTTTTTGGGAAATTTCCAGACAATATCAAGAAACAATTTTTATAGATTTGATCCGAGCAAATATACCATATGGTGGAGATTTTAGAAATTATAGATCTCATCACGAAATGATGGAATTAGCCCACAATTTTGTAAAAAGAAATAAACATTAATAATTAAGAAACTGTCGTAGGCGAAATTGTTAAAAGAATTAAATAATTATTGGATTTTTAGTGTATTAATATTAATAACCATGAGAACACTAAGGGTTGAAACCACTAGATTTCAAACACTGCATTTTTGAGGACTTCTTCTTTGAAATATTAAAAAATTCCTCATAATTATGGAAACGCTGTAGGCGAAATTGTTTTAACAAAAATATTGCACTTTAGGTAAATTTTTCATAAGAAAATTAAAGATAATGATAATGAAAACGCCGTAAGCGAAAGTTTTAGAAAAAAATAGACCACAAATACAGCTTTTTCAATGCTTTTCATTAGATACTTAATGTATACCAGTCAAAGTAGTTGTGCCACAACAAATTTCCAGATATTATGAATTTCCCTGACTTCCACATGAATTTCCCTGACTTAATGGTCAAAATACCAACATTTCCCCGTCTTTCCCTTACCCTCATTTCATTTCCCTGACTTTCCCTGATTGTATGAACCCTGTTATTTGATCTGCAAAGCATCTCAAAAACCATATTGCATCATATCATTTGTCTTTTACTTATTAACGCTTGTCAATGTGTGTACAGTACTAAGATACGTAGATGTAACTTTCTCTGATTTTCAGGCGAAGTTTATGCTTGGACAGCGGTTTTTATATTGCCTCTAAATTCGGCCACAAATCCAATTGTGTACACGTTGTCATCGGTGCAGTTCAAATCAATGTTGATGCAGAAAAGACGACACACGTTAAGGCGCTCCTTGTCAGCATCGCGTGAGTAAAATAAGACGTTGCCACTCTGACTTAAGATAAGCTTATTTTTAACAGCCTACGTCTCTATTAGCTAAGGTGTAAAAAGAAAAAAAAATGTTTGAACAGCAGCCTGATGATGGGCAATCATTGCTAGCACGCTTGCTATGCATGATTGCTTCATACAGGAGCAGCTTTGAATTCCTTGTTAAAGAGAAGAAATCTTATTCTCTAAAATAATATATTATATTATATAAAACATATATTATAAATTTACATTCATTCCCCAAAATCAAGGATTTACTCTAATGCATGGATATACAGGGTTCCCCTAGAAATGTTTTAAACTTCCCTTACTTTCCATGATTTTTCCCGGTTTTAAAACAAATTTCCCAAGCCATCCTGGCCAC
Organism: Kryphioiulus occultus; assembly: GCA_034687865.1. Classification (NCBI taxonomy): domain Eukaryota; kingdom Metazoa; phylum Arthropoda; class Diplopoda; order Julida; family Julidae; genus Kryphioiulus; species Kryphioiulus occultus. The sequence continues at coordinate 5,941 of JAQGAF010003883.1, forward strand.
TGAAATTGAAATAATATGACATGCCAATATAGGGAATGGTATATTTATTGCATTTCGTAAATAAACAGGATATATTGCAGAACAAATTTTAATAAATGAAACAGTACGTTTAGATTAGTGTTTTTAATTGATAATTTCACTAGCACTTTTTTTCACAGAGCTGCTTGTGATTTCTTGATTTTCGTATTAACCAATAACAAGTTAGATACATAGTATTACTGATTGGTAAATTTCCCTGACTTTTTCGAACCCAGCTGGATTGGAAATGCATTGTGAAATGCAAATTGCAAAATATATTGCAAATGCATTGGTCGTTTTTTATCGCAAAAAGAAATACATTTGGTTATATATAAACAAAAATGCATTTCACATGGAATTGAATGAAATTGTTATATTTTTAATTTTAAACATTATTGCATTACCAATTCTAATTTATTTGTTGAATGTTTTAGATGTTTTTAAAATTCAGAATTGTTTTTTTTAAACCATAAAATTATGAAATATAGCGAGGCTTTTGACATTTTACAATGCCTTGAATATAAATTGAAAAATGCATTCTTCAAAACAGAGTACATTAAATACACTATGCATTACACAACATATTCTTCAAAGCACACGAACTACATTACAGTGTGCATTACACAATACATTCCCACCACATATATTACATTGCAATTTGCATTCCATTATGCAATGCAAACTGCTTAAAAACCCTTTTAAAATGCATTCAGAAATTCATTTTTAAATATATTTGCCAATACAGTTTAAAACTAAATTTGTCTCAATCTACAGACATTTTAAAAACTGCTTAAAAACATTTTAAAATGCATTCGGAAATTCATTTTTTAATATATTTGCCAATACAGTTTAAAACTAAATTTGTCTCAATCTACAGACATTTTAAAATGTATTTTCCAATGCATGTCTCATAATGCATTTCTAAATGCATTACCATTACACGTGGGAAGTTCAAGTAACAATTTGAGTTATCTGACAGAAAGCTGTTACACAGCGATTTTTCATCAGGAAAACCTTCTAAAAGGCTGATTTTTATATTTCAGAAGTCCAAGCTGGCCTTGTGATCCATCGCATCAAAAATGGAGCTTATGCATGGACGTACAGGCCACCCAAAGGATACACCAGTTTGCAACACTTTTTGCGCACCCGGTACCCCCTTAACGTGACCGATGTACTGGACATTGCCCGTGGGCTTTGTCAGGCCCTTGATGACCTTCATTCCAGTGGCTATGCTTTGGGGGGATTTGAAATGGATTATATTTTCGTATACAAAACGGTAAAAACATTTAAAATTTGTCGATTTCATTTTCAATTTTATTATAAATTGCATTTTTCCCACTTAAAATTTGCCTATTTTATTTTCAATTTTATTATAAATTGCATTTTTCCCCTTATAGGAATCTGGGACTGTGAACGTGTACTTGCCTGACATAAACGCGTATCAAACTTGTGGTCCTATAACCGAAAACCATACTGAGGACACTGCAAAGGACATTGAAGATTATGGAAAAATCGTCAAGAAAATGCTACAGATATACCACGTGACTGGCAAGCAAGCTGCCTTTACGAGAGTATCAACATGCTGATTTTGCCCATTTATGCAAAATGCGTGTATTGCCTTCAATTGTGCTTTTTTTTCCAAATAAAAATTCATATTTTTAGTAATCCATGCATGAACGACTGCAATGACATTAAAGCTTCGCAATAAGACAACGTCAGTAGAAAATGATGGAAACGTGAGATTTATCTCAATGTGACCTACATTGCCAAGAAAAAAATATCAGTTTTTGGGGGAATTTTGATATTGCTTGATGCGAGACATTTTGCGCCATCTACACAAAGCCATCTAGACAGAGCCATCTAGTGAGTTGTTTTTCAACTTTGCGCAAACCGTATATGAAATTCGTGCAATGTAGGGAAAATCAGATATTTATTCAAAGGTAGCTAAATCAATGTTCTGCGGCTAAAATAAACAATTTTTACATAAATTTCACGAATGAACTTCATTAAAATTCTGCTAGAAGAGTTTCATGATGTCTGAAAAATGGTAAACAATGGTTTACATTTTTTTTGTTCAGAAAAATTACTGACAGTAGGGTACTGAATTGAATTTAATTGATGGAGTTATTTCACAGATCAGCCATTTGACCTTTCATTTTTTTGTCTTTTTTTGGGAGGTAGTTTAGGTTGTCATGTGCCCATTGGGTCAAATCGCCCTAACTGGTTCTGCCTGAATTATTTGTGGTTAAATTTACCTATTCCCCTTCCACACGAATTATTTATTTATTTAATCAATTGATCTAAATTAAGCTTCTCATATCTGCTCTGTATCATCACTTGAAAGCAAACAGATATAATCAAAAATCGTTTTCAACATATTCAAAGAATGGTAATTTTGATTATTTGATGGTGATAATGAATCGATCATTTTATTTTTAACATCTGTATTTTTTACATAAAAAATATGAATTTTTTAATTTATCAAACACTCATTGAACTGTTGGAAGATTCATATTGTGTGGGGAAAACTAAACAGTAAATTTTTAATCACCATAATTTATCAAATCAAAGGTATCCCATAATGTTTTTTTTAATTGCTATACATGTACACGTACACCGTACATGCTTTAGTACGTTTTAATTAAAATGAGTTTCGATAATACTGCAATTTTCGATAAAATTCTGATGTATGGAGATGGAGAAAACTCGACTTTTTAAATACAAACATTTAATGGTTACAATAATTTATCAAATCAAAGGTATCCCATACAAGATTCATACCAAAATTTACAACTCAGTTTTCCTGACTGTCCTTGACCAAATCTGATTAATTTCACTGAATTATCAAATAAAAAATGTTACGTGTAATTAAAATTAATTTATCTGTAACAATACAATTAACAATATTTTTTCTGTCAGGAAGGCTAGCCACATCTTCAATTGAAATTTCTGACTTTTTCAGGTTTTCCCGACAATTTCCAGACAATTAATTTCAAGAAGCAATTTTTACATGTTTGATCCAAGCAAATTACCATATAGCGGAATTTTTAGAAATTGTAGATCAGTTCATGAAATGATGGAATTGCCCATAATTTTGTAAGAAGAAATAATAATATTAATTATTAAGAGACTGACATAGGCGAAATTTTTGAAAAATTATAAGAAATATTTGATTTCAGTGTATTTATATTAATAATGATGCGAACATTAGTGGTTGAAATCACTAGATTTAAAACACTGCCTTTTTATGGACATCTTTGAAATATTAAAAAATTCTTCATAATGACGGAAACGAGGTAAGCTAAATTTTCTTAAGAAAAATAATGCATTTTAGGTGAATTTTACATAAGGAAAATTAATGATAATGATAGTTTTACTGAAATTTGGTTTAATTTCACGGCCAAAAATCCACGTGGGTTGGAGGGCTCGTTGCCCATAGAAAATATTTTTGGAGGTAGAAAGCCCTGCATTATTTTTCAAAAATACCTCCTTTTTCTTTGGCATAAACAAAGGCGCTTTGCACTTTAGACTTACACTAACCTTGATAGTGGTTATATGCACAGTAATGCTAAACTGCCATTTTTAAATGTTAGGAGTGATACACAACAAAAATGCCATTCTGTCACAAACGCTCTTGCAAACATCGTTAATTTTAAAACTTATCTAAAATAAATAAAAAATAAAAAAAACATTTTATCTAAAGGCGGAAAACTCAAGCATAGTAGCAAATTTCTGGGTTTGAAAAATCTTGAATGATAAATGTCACCAAGTTTTTCTTATCTATTTTTGGACTGGCGCATGCAATAAATTTGTCCATTTTATAAGTCACGAAATTCGGTACAAAAACTTACACAATCAGATGAAACTGCTTAAAAGGAAGGCCATAATAGCGCCATGCAGGCCAGCAAAAAATGGACAATGTCCATTTCAACTTAAAGCAATACTGACTGCATCTAAATTGGTGAGAAAATTGGGCTTTTTTGCAGTTGCAAGCTGGATTTTTTACTATTAATTGGGGCAATGAAAGCATAAAAGCATCGGGATTTTGCTCCAATAAATATTTTTAATAAAATCTTTTTACGTGTCACTAAATTGCAAATTGGTGGTGAATGAAATAAAGTCGTAAATCATTCAAAAATTAATATATAGTTTCCAAACGTATGATATCCTTAATTTTTATAGAACATTTCCAGTTTATATGGCATGCATTAATTTCTATGGGCCAGCCAACCTGAAAGACACACCTTGCAATAATATTTTCGACTTTTGCCATTTATTTTTCATAAAAAATTTTAATAAAAATAAAAAATGAGCGATAGTAGCACGCAACAACGGTTAGTTGGCAATACTGAATGTAACCCGCTTCAATACATCAAATGTGCCTATTTTTTATCCTACATTTTTGTGTGCAAATTGTTGCATTTGTATTATGCTAAATTGGCTCGGATTTCAGTGTTTATCTGATGGTAGGGTTGAAAAGAAACGCCGATGACAGCAATTGAATTTCAATGACTTATTTTACAATCAGTCGATAACTTCGCAATAAAACTGAGGAAATATGGAAAACATCGATAAGGACGCATTGAACCTGTTTGGTGAAGCTGTGGGGATTTCTAATGCAAAATTATTTTTAACTATGGGAAATAAATACTAAGGACAGGCTTTTATTCGATTTGTTTCGAATTTGCAAGTATGCGAAACAAATAACCACGCCTAGTAAGCAAATATCTTTGTTGTTAATTTGAAACCATCAGTATTTCGGTGTACATTAGTAAAACTTTCTGGGATATGACAATTTTAGTAATGTACATTTAAAAAACTGATGGCTTCAAATTAACAACAAGTATTGGAAAGTAAAATTGTGTCACACACTTTTAGCTAAACAGCTAAAATTGTATCAAATATCCCAGAAAATATCAGTAATGTAAATTTAAAATACTGATGGTTTCAAATTAACAAAAAAATATATTTGCTGAGAAGATAATCTTGATATGGTCGTGTTCTATTTGTAAAATATATAAATTGCGTAAATAGTATAACCGATTAATTTGGAACTAGGGAATTATTAAAAGTTATCTGGGATATTTAAGACAATTTCAGTTGTTTGTCAACAAGTTCAGTCAATAAGTAATCTTGATGGATTTCACGATCTTGATATGCTCGTGTTTTGTTTTTGTTTATTTGTTTAATTGAGCAAGTAGAACAAATTCATTAATTAAAACTACCAAACTAGTGCTAATTAAGGAGTTGGTTCATTGCCTTCAATTTATCGTAATCTGGTTGACGTACTTAAATTTTACTAAAACTTACTAAATTTACTAAAATTGCTCTGGGATATATAACGCAATTTTAGTTGTTTGCCAACGAATGCAGCCAATGAGATACAGAGGTTTGATATGGTCTTATTTTATTTGTAAATTGTATAAATTGTGTAAATGTGTAACTAATTAATTTGGAACTGATTTGGAACTAGTACATTACTAATAGTTATCTGGGATATTTAAGACAATTAAATCTGTTTGCCAACAAGTGCAGTCAATAAGTAATCTTGATAATTTTCACTATCTTGATATGCTCGTGTTTTATTTTTGTTTATTTGTTTAATTGAGCAAGTAGAACAAATTCATTACTTAAAACTACCAAACTTGCGCTAATTAAGGAGTTGGTTCATTGGCTTCAATTCATCGTAATCTGGTTGACGTCACTGAGACATTCAACAGATTTCTTAGTTGATATGCGATGACGAAAATGACAATCACGTTTGTTTTTAACTCGTTAATTAGTTTTAAATTGCTACCGGTTATTAATTACCGTTTAATTGAATACCCGAGTTATTTTGTTTACGGATATAAGTATAATGACCGCTTTAAACACAGAATAATCCATCGGCTTAGCATGGCAACATTCAAAACATTTTTGACTCATGATTTCAAATTTCCAACCTTCACAAAAATTTCGATAAAATTTTTCAAAAAAGATTACCATTTCCTCAGATGTCATTTCCAAGAAAATTATTTCTAGATGAGTTACACTAAAGCAGAATTAGGACCTTAGCATACTTGACCTTCTTGGGGTGTATAGGTCATATCAGAAATGGTAATTGTAACATTGCCCTTAACCTTAAGCCACAGGAGGTCCTTCATTTGACAAAGAATTTAAATAGTTTTTATGCACAAGAGCCCTTAAAAAATGCTTGGTATTGTTCAGGACTATCTTGCGGTTTTTGGGTCCTAAGTATAGCCATTAGAGAAAAAAACCTCAAAGTGACCATAGCCTACCTGGCCCTAGGCCCTTTCGTCTAAAAACGGAAACATGTAAAAATGGGTTGGCAGTAGTTTCTATGCAAAGATAATGTAGGGGATCTTAGATAAGCAGGCTAAAGGGCTCCCAAAAGTCCCAGGACAATACTTAGGAATGAACATAAAAAGTACAAGTATGTAAAATGGAGAATGGGTTCATGATGACCATTTAGCTTCTCCGTGTTATTTATTGTGCCCAAAATGGTCCTAAGTTTGGTGGTCAACCATAAATGCCCTACACTATAAATAGTCCCGAGCACTTTCGTTTTGAAACTGACCACACACAAGTCACAAAATTAGCCTGTGAAATACAGCAGGTCATCATTATCGATCTTATCGAAAAAGACCAACTATCTTGGCGACCACATTGTCTGTATTTTTCAGTAATACATTAAGGGGTAAAATGGTTTTACAAACATGGTCAGTGGAGCGTGTGGGGTCATGTCGAATGGGAAACTGACCAAATTTAACGTGCTTGTAATTGTCATTCGGAGGTAGGGCAGCTAATTTCAGTCGCTAAATAAGATTGATTGTGGCAGCCACCTGCCTTAACGTCAACTGAATTTTTTCCTAATTTGAAGTTTACAGAAAATCATTGCTGTTACAATATGCTATACAGTGGATGACAAAGAGATAATTACACGTTAATGAAATTTACATAGCCTGTACATGCATGGTTAATTCCAAAATTTGCAACTCAATTTCCCGGACTTTCCCTGACCAAATCTGATTAATTTCCCGGACATATCAAACAAATGTCACGTGTAATTAAAATCAACTTTATCTGCAATTTTATATTCAACTTTGTAAACCTGGAAAACTCAAGGAATTTTGAATTAAAACTTGAAATTTTTCAGTATCGAAATTGAATTTTGTGTTTGTTCGTTATAATTCTAAAAAATCTTGAGAAATTCTTCGTGTTTATTATACATGTACCTGTACCAGTATACATTGGTGATAATTTAATTTTTCTCAAGATGTTGAAATTGTTTTCCTTCCTGGTTGAAAAAAATCCGTTTGCAAAGAACTCTTAAAGTTATTTCTATTACCTTTCATGTTACCCATTCCTTCTTATTGAAATACTCCTGCCTTGCATTGAAAAGTTATCAGTAAGATCACGATTAAAACTTCATTATAAATCGTTTTCAGCTGCTATATCTTGAGAATTATCTCGACTTTGATACAGAATTTAACCTCGACCTACTGATTTCTTGGACATGCATGGATGAATTAGAGTAAATTGTTATAAAAATGCATTTCTTATGTCATGACTATGCATGGCAGTAACTGACAAGTGACAAAGGCCTTACTTTGGCCTTTCTTGCATGCCTTTTGTACTGTAAGACGTATTCTCAGTTGTTTTTGATCTGTGAAGGACATTTATTGCATTACAATTGTTTCTCATTTTGATTTTGTTTTTGATTTGGATACCTTGACTGAAAAATTAAATCACAGCAGCCATTATTAGTCATGCAAAAAAATGTCAATGCACATCTTCTATATTAAAAATGTTAAATAGATATATCATCCATTCGTAAACCTAAAGTATACATGTCAGGGTTCATACCGACAGGGAAAATTAGGGAAATTAAATGTGGTTAGGGAAAGTCAGGAAATGTTGAAATTTTGACCATTAAGTCAGGGAAAGTCGGGTGGAAGTCAGGGAAATTTATAATGTCCGGAAATTTGTTGCGGCACAGAGGAATGGAATTGGAAAACTCCAATAATGTATTAAAAATAACTTCAGAATATAGCACTGCACAGATTCTCAAGGTTCCACTAGAACTGTTTAAAAATGCATTTACTTGATTATTCAAACTCCATTTACTTTGAAACAGCTAGTTTTAGTTATAAGATAATCAAGATTGGATACCAATCTATTTTGATTGTTATAAGTATCTCATAAAACGCATTACAAAAGCTGTATCTGTGTTCTACTTGTTCTAAAAATTTCCGTCTTTATGAAGAATTTGTTAATATTTCAAAGAAGATGTCTTCAACAATACAGTGTTTGAGATCGAGTGGTTTCTTCCCTAGTTCCACTAGTGTGACTCAATGAATATACACTTACGAGCAAAAAATTCGGGCCACCTGCATGTATTGACCAAACCATTGTTTTTTACATGAACCAATTGTCCGATTGTGTGACCAAGATCCCTACTGAATTGTTCTGATGAAAAGCCTCCACAGGCCACATGTCTACCAAAGCCATACACTGCATTCGACATAAAAGGTGTTTGGATACAATGCTGCTGGATACACGCTTATCAGGATCTGACAGGCAAATTGTATGTCGAAACTCTTTTATTGCCACGGGAGGTACAAGAATGCATATGTCACAGAAATGCCAATACATGTGCCCTTGATTCCAAGGGATTGCACCCCAGTTATGGAAAACCAATATCATTAAATTTAAACACCCTTTAAGGACGAATAAATTATCTAAATAACACACTTTTCCGAGTTTAAATCGGACATTTTGTTGGTGTGAAAAAAACACATTTGTGGGCAATACATGCAGGTGGCCCGAATTTTTTGCTCGTAAGTGTAATTCATTGCATGAATGTGTTGACTGGTCCATTTACTACAGTAACCATTACACGTTATAATATCTCAGTCGCGACAATTTGGCGTTCAATAAACTTGGACAGTCGCTATGTTTTTAGGAAGTCACTGAAAACCCTTGTCGTTTGATCAGCTGTGCGTTGGCAAAAGTTGTGGGACAAATAAAAACCAATACAAAAATCATTGAATATCAGGTTATGGAGGTTTATTAGATTTAACATGGGTCTCACGTCGGGACAGGCACCTGACATTAGTTTCGAGAGGATACTAGTACCTTAAGTATTTGTTTAGACAGGTTCTACTGTTGTTCAGCTGCGTAAAACCGCAATACAGCACCTTCACACATGGCATGTCATCGAGGGGGTGGCACCTCTTAAAATTTTTTTTTACAATAGATTGCAGATTTCAGTGGTGACTTCATAGAGTTTTCAGTGGGATTTCAACCAACATGGACACCAAATTTCACAAGTTGCCACCCCCTCGCACGTCATCTTTATTTTTGAATCAAAGATGTATTGTAAGACTATCCCAGAACAATATTTTTTTGGCCCAGCATAGTCATTGCCCACAGCGATGCATTCAGGTTTTCAGGTATGCACCAGTGCCAAATATAATGGGCAAAAGTACTAGTTTGGTTGAGAAGACTCGCTAAATTTCGCATTACGTGTACATGATGGCAACTCGTCACATTTGACTTCTAGGTGGTGATCTTCACGGAGTTTTATCGATGAAGACTACATGTTTGCCAGTTGCTATCAAACTGCCATCCTCTTTCTTCTTTATGTCCAAAGAGAGAAATGCTAACGTTTTTCCAACTCGCAGAGTTTTTGCGTCGCACAGGATCACGTCACCTAGTTTCGCCGCTTTCAGGTAGCTGCAAAATTTCAAAGAAAAATTCAGCGTTCTGCAGTTCCCACGCATTTTTTTATTTAGACAAGTCCGGAATAATTGGCACAATGATTATTCAAAAACCAGGGTTCCCACAACCTGGAAAAACCTGGAAAGTCAGGGAAGATGTAAAATTTGACCTGGAATTTTTATGATTAAAATTATACTGACAAAAATATGCCCATAAACTTGTTAAATCATGATTTGAAAAGATTAAAAACAAATTAGTTTAAA
>JAQGAF010003884.1:0-15942 GCA_034687865.1 Kryphioiulus occultus
CCGAAAGAGCCGCCACACAGGGAAAATCGCCTGCCCAAAATTTTCCCACCGACCTTGGCCGGGATGCGAACCCGCATCCCTTGGAACGAGAGGCCAGTGCGCTACCACTCGACCACCGGCGCAGGCTTCTCTAGGTGTCGACAAGGCTTAAGGCATCCCTGTCACGTCTGCTAATCCTCATTTGCTTGTACTCTCTTTATCTACTCCAGATCCGAGGATGGGTCACCACGCCATGTCTGCAACGTGCGGGTGGCTGTGGATGCTGTCAGAGACACCGCCGACACCATTGCCCTGGTCCACTACTACGTGGCCGCTGCAGACGCGATCTTCCATGGCACGGACTTCGACGGTGACGGACGGGGCGGCGACGTGGGTCTGGCCATCTCGGCCATCGACGTCTTCGTTGCGGGATCCGCTGTCCTGCGATCACCGGACCTTGACCACATGTGCGCCGGACTTCTGCTCACCCGCCAGACCCGGCCCGACAACAGCACGGATGCCTGTATCTGTGCCCCCGGAGGATCCAACGTGGCCGAGGTGTCGCTACAGTCGCCCCGAGACACGGCTGCCACCGTGGTCCATCAGTTCGGCCACCTATTCGGCAGCCCCGACGATGACAGCTTCAGAGATCACCGATGTCTGTCCGAAGAGCCCGACAGACGCTTCGCAATGAGCCCCAACGGACCGGGACGGATGACCGGCTTCTCGGAGTGCAGCCGACGCAGCATTGGTCGCTTCTTGGGAAAGGTGGTTGCCCAAGGAGGATGCTTGGCCACTCGAGCTGCTCGCCACCTAGGTACTCAGTAAATGAAACGGGGTATACAGGGTGTTCCGTTTAGTCAGAGCCCAACGAAATAAATTACATCTTTAATATGGTATGAGATACAATGATAGTTCTTGAAGGTAAGCTTTGGAGTCGACCACGGGCCATCCGGAAACCATAAAATGTCCCGTTCAAGGTCATCCATGTGCTCGTTTCGTGTTTTTGTTTTCAAATAGGTCAGAAACCGTGGCATATAGGATCCTAGTGTGAATTAGAAAGTGTCACATGGATGACCTTGAACGGGACATTCAAGGTCACTAAAAGTTACCTTCGAGAATTTATTTGGGCACTGACTAAGCAGAACACCCTGCATATGCACGTGAAATGTGTGAAAAGAATTCAGTGAAATCCCTCGTCGGACACCTCGCTAACTGGGACACTTTCAGAACGCACCATAGGTGTCCCACATAGAGAGGTTTCACTTCACAAAAATTGTGTTATGTGGGCGTTCGAGTATCACGGGGTTCCCCCCAGAAATGAAATTTTTAACTTCCCTGACTTTTCCAGGTTTCTAAACAAATTGACACTGTTACTATGAATTTCTTCCGCAGAATTTCTCGTCATATGTTGATTTTTATAATGATCAATATATGTGACAATTTCCCTGACTTTCCCTGATCACATTTCATTTCCCTGTCTTTCATTGACTTTTCCTTATGGTGAATCTTGCATATGCTTAATACATGTACGCGCATTTAGTGAAGGTTTGGCTACAATTTCAGATGTCTCAGGGACGACTCCAGTAGCGGAAATGGCGACTCCAGAACCGGAAGTGGCGGACAACGAATTGCCGGATGGCTGGGGAGAGCTGTTGGCGGCCAAAGGATCGAAACAACAAGCGAAAAAAGTCGGAAAGAAAGTCGGCAAGAAAGGGCCCAAGCCTCAGCCAATCAAAACTACTGCTGCACCACCTGTTGCTGCACCATCTACTGCACCACCTGCTGCTTCACCAGCTACTGCACCACCTGCTGCTGCACCTACTACTGCACCACTTGCTGCACCATCTACTGCACCACCTGCTGCTGCACCAGCTACTGCACCACCTGCTGCTGCACCTACTACTGCACCTACTACCACACCTACTACCACAACCAAGTCAGTGCCAACTACCAAGAAAAAAAATACAGCAGCCTCGATCGGGCCTCGACCGGTGTTCAAGCGACCTCTGCAAGTGATGACCGCCACGCTGGTCACTTTCGTGACCGTAGGATTCCGCATTTTTGACTGAGATGAGAAACTTTCACCGATTCGAACAGAAAAAAACAGTTTCCCATTTAAGTGTTCTCGTTAGTTGGTTGCGAATTGACAGTTTCATCGTTTGATTCAGCGGTAATGTTTGTTAAGAATTTCTGGCAAGCTGGCACGAAGTCCATGGCAGATATTCGACCAAACTCAGGGTTCCCACTCAAAATTGTCCAGTTTTTGTTGGAAAAATTTATACCTGACTTTATCAAAACTTACAAAAAGTTCAAGTCAAGGAGTTGAAGATTTTATTTGAGTGGGAACAGTGAGTTTGTAAGTTCTGGAAAGCGTTTCAAATGTTGATAAAAATGTTACCAGTAGGCGAATATTCAGTTGACTCAGCAGTAATATTTGTATAAAACTAGTAAAAATTACAATTTTCTGGAACGAAGTCCATGGCAGAGATTAGTCCAAAAGAGAGGAATCGTTGAGAAAAAGGCATTATTTTGTCACGAAAGTTAAAAAAAACAATACTCTCATCAGAGAAGTTTTAAAACCCAATATTTTTTACTTCCTCTTGTGAAATATTCGCCTGCTGGTAATATTTTTATGAAAATTTTAAAACAAAATGCAGCAATTACTGATTCTTTAATTTATCACTTCGAAAATTAAAAATTGAAAATCTTAAATGTTCTTTCTCAAACAAATTTTATTCATCATTTAAGGTTATGGAAATTTAAGGCTGGCATTTATAGCTGACCCAAATTTCCCTGAGTTTTGCTTGAAATTTTGAAATTTCCCCGACTTTCGCATGAAAATTTGAAATTTCCCCGACTTTCGCTTGAAAATTTGAAATTTCCCCGACTTTCGCATGAAAATTTGACATTTCCCTGTTTTTCCCCTAACTGTTCTAGGTTGTTTAAAACATTTTCAAAGCCTTACAAACGTTTATGGTGAATTTTAACAAATGATGTTTTAACACGTTTTAAGCAGTCATTGGTTGAACCACACGTTTTCCACTTTTTTAAATGGACAAAATAATAACTAATAAAATATTCGGTTATTTTCGATGAAAATTGTAAAAACTTAAACACTAAAAATTTGACACTCATTAGCATTAATTTACATGTGGGCAGAGAATGTAGCCAGCTAAAGTCGCGTACGAAGTGAAAACCAGATAGACGCGCGTGCAAATCGAAAGCGTGCAGCACGACGCGTGCCACGTGCGCGCGTTCCAAGTGAACGAAAATTCAAAAATCAAAATACGAATTCCAATTCGACGAGTTTCATAACTTAAACAAACACGCAAGAAAAACCTCGCAAAATGCCTTTCGATGCAGCCAAAGTGAAAGTTTTGCGCCGTTTATTGTTATTGTCGTTAATGCTGACGTTTTGCGCTATTATTTACCTCGAAAATGGACGAAATACAACGCTCAAAGAACTGGACCCGTTAGGCCTAACCAACAGAAATGGTAATGCTGTATCCAATATCAAGTTTAGTGAGTTGAAACCACAACCAGAGACACTCACAAACAGCGACAGCATCAGTAAAAATCACCCCAGCCTTGGTGTCAACGGAAATTTCGAGAAGGTAACACTGAATTCATGGGAAACATTGGTCTCCGTATTCCGCAATATACCCATATGGAAAAAATATTAAGAATATATCTTTTTGGATACATTATCCATATATTTAAAATATACCAAAATTGGCCCGGTTTCATATATGGATAATATAATTATTATATAGCATTCATACATTAAAAATGTATTAAATATGTCAAGGAAATATGATGTATAATATATGCTAAATATATTACTAATATTTTACAGCAGGTATCTGAAATATATTGGAAATATATTATAAATGTTGTTAAAATACATGTGTAATATATTGTGTCATGTATAAAATAAATTCATGTATATGGCACATTCCATACAGTATGTACGAGATGGAGATGCAATCAACTTGGGGGTTATAATTTGTCGTTTTTTATGCACTATTTCTTGGCTTAAGTTTATCCCAAATAGCCCAATTAGGTGTTTACATTAAATATACAGTTTCAAATTTCTTTTGCACAAATATTTTGGTAAAAATATATAATGTAGAAACATTATGCAGACGGTATTCATAATATATTACGGATATATTTTCCATAAGATATCATAATATGTTATGAAAAAGATATCCTTAATATAATATGAATATATTTCGTTATATTTTATTATCAAAATGTTTGTCATATATAACAAATGTAATTCTTTTTTAAAAATATATGTGTAATATATTAAGAATGCATATCAGTATAATTATGATGTATTATTCGTATAGGCTATAATTTTTCCATATGGGTATATAGCTACCATAGTTGTACCGAAAGCAACCCAAAACATTTTTTTTTGTAAATTCGCATTTTATTGTACAGCATTGAAATGTTTACTACTAATTACTACATCCTTTAGGAACACAGGACTATTTTTTTAAATAATTTCCACGGCACACCAATTAGTCTATTACAATTACAGTCATTTTTTAACATTGTCACTCCCAAATGTTTTGCTGCTGTACAGATGCATACAGTTTCCCACATGCAAAGGAAATTTTTATCGCAACACGAAATGCATTTGGTAATGTAAACACAAAATGCATTTCACTAATGCATGTTACGATGCATTATTAAATATACTGACTCGTGAATTTCACAATTATCTTAAAAGATTGTGTGTGCTGCATTAAATTGAGTAAAATTGATGTATTTTTGAAATTTCAATTTTATTTTATGGCATGTTCTAATTAATTTTTTTTTTTTTGAAAATTTTTAGATGTTTTTTTTTTTAAATTCAGAATTGGGATTTTTATACCTTGAAATTACGAAATATAGCGAGGATTTTGACAGTTTACAGTGCATGGAATGCAAGCAAAATTCATTACACCATGCAGTACACAGCACATTCTTCAATGCACGCAAACTACATTACAGTGTGTATTACACACATACATGTAATAATAATGTAGTAATAATAATGCGTTACAAACTGCTTAAAACATTTTAAACTGCATTCGAAAATCCATTTCAAAATATATTTGTCAATACAGTTTGAAACTAAATTTGTCTCAAACTACACACATTTTAAAATGCAATTTCCAATGCATTTTAATGCAGGCAAACATGAAGATGGCTTGATGCCGTCCAAACTGATGGAAATTATTTTTAAAAATAGCTCTGCGCTCCTGAAGGACGTAGTAACAGTAAAGAACTCAATGTCGTAGAACCAAAAGTGAATTTACAAAAAAATGTTTCGAGTTACTTTCGCTACGGCTCCGCATACGTAACACGCATGACTTTCCATGAATGCCCGCAATATCCTCTATAAGTTGCGCGAAAAATAATCATAACTATTTCCAGAACGCTCACAAAGAACAGCCTGCTGAAGACGAGACACCTCCAGCACCCGGCAATTATTCGTCTTTTGGCAAGGTCCACGGAGATTCATGCCCGTTCAAACATCCCGCCACAAACGCGTCTACTACCGGGCCGCCATCTTTGAAGTCCCAAAATTCGTCCGCTAGCCAGTGGCTATATTGGGGCTCCGGGCACCGTTCCTTGCGGCGCAGAGCGAGGGACGCCGGAGATACGCAACTCGTCTTCCGCAAGACGAAGGAGCACACGTGCAGCTTGAAGATCATCCTGGACTCGTACTGGATGGCACACGTCAGCAACGTACTGCCCTACAAGCTGGACCTGAACTTCTCGATCAACAACCTGGTCCAGTTCGTGGACTACCAGCTCCTCAGGCTGAACATGACCAAGGGCAACCTGAAGAGCCTGGGCCTGGAACTGGGGCCGCTGGAGGTGCGCACGGATATGGTGGGCGCAGAGCGCAACGCCGAGAAGACGTGGGACCCGGTAGCGTTCTTCAGCGAGCTCTCCAAGTACAACTTCCAAGGCTACTGCGCTGGCTTCCTCTTCACCTACCAGCAGCTCGACCCCCAATATACGCCATCCTATGGCGTGTCCATGATCAAGTTGGGACCAGACCCCAAAGCGGGAGTCTGCTCCAAGGGCAAACCGCCGCCGGTTGACCCGAAGGCCACGGACTACTCGGCCTACTACCGCAACGCGTTGCCGGTCAACTTCCAGCGGGGCACAAACATGGTGTCCGGATCCTACGTAGCCATCGCTCAGATGGTCCACTATCTGGCCATCCTCCTGGGTGCACCCAGCGACACAGCCGGCTCCCAGTGCTTCACCAAAGAGGAAACCAACTACGCAACGGCTTTCCCCATCCCGGAGACCCTGGCCGAAGTCAACCAGGAGTTCTCGCCGTGCTCCCAGCAGGCCATGGAAGCCGCGGCCGGCCAAACCAGCAACTGCCTGAAGACGTGCATAACCGACTGCGACCAGGGAGCTGAGATTGGTCAATTCATTTTGACGACGACCTCCACGGCTGCGACCCCGAACGCCACGAACACCACCGGGAACTTCACCACACCCTCAACCACCACCACCACCACCATGGCCCCTTCGAACAACACCACCTCTTATCCGGTTCCCCCGATGACATTCGGCCCCTACGGGTGGACGGAGACCTGCGCCACAGTGTTCCTCAACGATACTGAAGGTGGTGCCGTCAGCCACCGCCTTGACCACCCGGTGCTCAGAATGCTGCTGGTGTGGCTCGCAGCGGTCGTTTTGGCTTCGCTTTAGGTTAGCGTCTGTCGTCTGCTAGGGGTCGGCCATCTTTTCAATGCGGGCCCCCGGACGGCAACGAACGTTTCGGTATTTGAAGAAATGTTTTTAAAAATGCATGCTCTAACCAACAGTTAGACCGACAGTTGTTTAACTGTCATTGATCGCAAAGTTATCGCGAGACAGCAGGGATATTGATGATAAATGTTTGAAAAATAACCGGTTTTGCAATATTATTAAAAATGCGTGCTTTAACCAAACGGTTAAACCAACAGTTAAAAATAACGAGACGGCAGTTTACGGTCCTTGATTGCGAAGTTATCGCGAGACAGCGGGGATATTGATGACATCTGTTTGAAAAATAACCGGTTTTGCAATATTATTAAAAATGCGTGCTTTAACCAACAGTTAAACCAACAGTTAAAAATAACCATGCGGCAGTTATACGGTCCTTGATTGCGAAGTAATCACGAGACAGCAGGGATACTGATGATAATTGTTTGAAAAATAACCGGCTTTGCGAGAATTTTGGTTGCAGTTGTGGTTGCATTGAGTTGACTGTGACTGCTAACTGGTTGCAATGCTGATGGAAGGTTGTGTACAATTGCTGATTAATTGTCATAGGGTGAGGCATTGTCATGAGATAAGCCATTGGATGATGATTTCCCCCTGATAGGGCAAACTAGCATTACTTGTTTGCAGTGATTGCCGGCCCTTCTTTACCATGTTTGCAAACATACAATTTAAATATTTAGCATAATAAAAGTTGCAAAAATTACACGACTTTGTTCGTAAAATGACAAATGGAATGAAAGGGGCATTTTGGTTGTGACTTGAAAAACATCTTCAGTACCAAGCATTTATCCTTATTTGTAAATTATTCAACCGAATTTCGTTTATGTTTTATATTTTTGTTAATTCACTATTGAAAATGGATAGCGGGATGACTTAGCAGGAATGCCAAGGATACGTGGCCCTCTTCATCTTGCAACACTGCTTGCCCATGCGAATGTCTTGACCAGTATTTTGGCAGCACGATAGAGCAAAGTGTTAATCGAAAGTTAGCTAGCGGCAGGTGCAAACCGAAAAGATGGCAGCACGACGCCTGCACGTGCGCGCGTGCGCTCGTTCCAAATGGTGAATTTTACAAATTCGAAAAATTCCATCAACTAACAAAATGTGAGAGAGAAAACTACTAAAATGCGATATAAAAAGGGCAAAGTGGAGTTTTGGTACAGATTGCTGGTGTTTTTGATAATATCGAAGATGCCTGTCGTAAATGGACTAAATGCAACGCTGGAGATTCACCGCAATCAAAACGCACAGCGATTTACGGAAAACGAGAGGTTAGGCCTAACATCAAGAAATGAATATGTCTTCAATTTCACTTCTGGAAAATCAAAACAACCCGAAAATGGCGATGGCATCCCAATCAAGGATCCGAATTTTGGTGCCAATAGGAATTTCGAGAAGGTATGGACTTTTCGGTAACTTAAAACCTTTTCAAATGACGTCATCCTGGTGACATGTGACGTCATCGCCTATTCCCATCATGTTAAAGAATTAACCTGAATTTAATTACTCACTTTTGCTCCAATAAGTTATAATTATCGCTAAATTTGTTTATTTCCATGAAGCTCGGCCTATTTGCCAGCGATCTATTATTTGTTTAAAGCTAATATTCGTCAAAAGTAAATAAAAATTGATTAGATTCAAAAGGTCATGACCTTTGATTGACCCCTAAATTGTATCAATTTTTCTTTATTTGTGAATAATTCAACGAAGGCATTTGGTAACTTTAAACAAATAAGGATTGGATTATTTGACATGGATCTCTTATTTGTTTAAAGCTTCATGGTTCGTATCGAAATTCTCAAATTAATTTCCCTGACCTTCCCTGACAAACCCATGTAATTTCCCTGACAAAATTTTTTTTGCCGGGTTCAAAAATTTTGAAAATCATTACCTACTAAGACATTGTTGCAGCTGTACAAATGTCTGGACAATTCCACTTTTAGTATGCTCAATTTAAACGTTTCTTTTTTTGCATGTCCATTAACTCTTGTGCAATTGCATTTTCGTCAAATGGGCAACTCATAAATTCCCTAACCCTCAAATGCAGCTCAGGCCAGTATTTCTATAATAAATTTCCCTGACTGTCCCTGACTTTTTAGCAAAATCGCCAATTTTCCCTGACTTTCCCTGACAATTTTTCTCTTCTCTGACATTCCCTGACTTTCCCGGTGGGTACGAACCGTGCATATTCGTCACAAATAAATAAAAATAGCTGAAATTTTGAATAGATGAAATTCATCCTTTGATTGACCCCTAAATTTTATCTTTTTTTGTAAATAATTCAACGAGGTTAGCATAATTACAATTTATTAAAGCAAAAGTAAGTAAATCAATGCAGGTCAATTCGCTAACATGTTGGGAATAGGCACTGACGTCACGTTACATTCAACCAGCTGTAATTAACATCGTTTTGGCAGAGATGTATTCATGTAACTGACAAATGGTTTTACATTTTACAGCAAACAGTCAGTGGAAAACTGTCTAAAGACGAGGAGATTCAAACATCCCCCTGGGTGTGGACACAGGGGTTAAATGAGACCCAACAAAGACCTGAACAAGAGCTCACGAAAGCAGGTCCAATCGTGAATAAAAACGACATTAAACCAAACAATTACACATCGCTTGCAAAGGGCAAAGACAATTCATGCCCTTTACAATTTCCCGCCGCAAAAACGTCAGCTACCGAGCGGCCATCTTGGAAGTCCCTTAACTCGTCCGCTAGTCAGCAACCATTTTGGGAGTCCCATAACTCGTCCACTAGTCAGCAGCCATTTTGGGAGTCCCATAACTCGTCCGCTAGTCAGCAGCCATTTTGGGAGTCCCATACCCCGCCTGTTATTCAGCAGCAATCTTTGGAGTCCCGTGACTCGACCACTAGTCAGCAGTCATCTTTGGGTACCCGCAACTCGTCCGCAAGTCAGCCGCCATCTTGGGAGTCCCGTAACTTGTTCACTAGTCAGCAGCCATCTTACGAGTCCCGTAACTCGTCCGCTAGTCAGCGGCCAACTTGGGACTCCCGCAACTCTTCCGCTATTCAACAGCCATCTTTGGAGTTCCATAACACGTCCGCTAGTCAGCAGCCATTTTGGGAATCCCGCAACTTGTCCGCTAGTCAGCGGCCAACATGGGAGTCCCGTAATTCGTCTGCTAGTCAGTGGCCATCTTGGATCACCCATAGGAGCGGGTTGCGACGCGAGGATAGGGCAGCTACGTACGCGGTCCTCCTTCGCGAGGACAGGGCAGCCACGGTGACGGACGAGGTCCTCCTTCGCAAGACGAAGAAGAACGTGTGCAGCGTGAAGATCATCATGGACGGCTACTGGATGAAACACGTGCGCAACACAGAACCGTACAAGTCGGACCTGCACTTCGCCGTCACCAGCCTGATCCAGTTCGTGGATTTCCAGTTCCTGAAGGTGGACTTCGCTCAGGGCCCGCTGAAGGACATGGGCCTGCAGTTCGGGCCGCTGGTGGAGCATCCGCAGCTGGTCGGACCCGAGCGCAACGCCGTCAACAAGTGGAACCCGAAGGCTTTCTTCCAGGAGCTGGCCAAGTACGACTTCAGCGGCTACTGCGCCGGTCTTCTCTTCACCTACCAGCAGTTCGACCCGGCCTACACTCCACCGGACGGCGTGTCCATGATCAAGCTGGAGCCCGACCCGAAGGCCGGAGCCTGCTCCAGCGGCAAACCACCCGCGGTCAACAAGCCCACCGACGACTACTCGGCACACTACCGCAACGCGTTGCCGGTCAACTTCCGCAAGGGCACCGGCGAGGTGGCCAACTCCTATGTAGTGATGGCCCAGATGGTCCACCAGCTGACCACCATCCTGGGCGCCCACAGCGATGACCCCACCAGCAAGTGCTTCACCACCGAAGCCCGCAACTATGCTACGGCATTCCCCATCCCACAGACCCTTGCCGTGGTCAACCAAGAGATATCGCCCTGTGCCGTAGATGGACTTAACGCTGCAGCGCAAAAGACCGGCAAGTGCCTGAAGCCGTGCAAGAAGAACTGTGATGAGTCGGTCACACCGGGACCCATCGAGCTGGTGACCACCACTACGACACCACCCACCACCAATGGATCAACTACCACCAACGGCACTACCTCCGGCAGCACAACCTCCGGCAGCACAACCGTCAGCAGCACAACCATCAGCTGCACAACCATGAAACCTCTTCTACCCACACTCTTCCCCATACCCAAAAGACGTAGACCCATCCCCTCGCTGGATTTTGTAGCACGGGGGTGGACGGAGACCTGCGTGACCACCTTCCTGCAGGAGAGCCCTAGCGGGGCTGGAAGACACAGGAGGGACTGGCTCGTGGTTGCCTGCCTTGTGGTCAGCTGGACCACACTGACCACCCCGTAAGTTGGAACCCGGGTTTCGAAGGACCTGCTGAAATGACCGGGACCGGGTAGCGTAAAGGCCGGTTCGCAAATAGCGTTTCAGATTTTCGATCTTTAATTTGTGTAAGCCATTGCTTTGCTTTTTTTAACCTAGAGGGTGCAAGTTGCGCCTGAATAATCAGTTATTCATTACTGCTGCCTTACCGGATGATTTTTTTAGTGATATAAGGAATTTGGTTACGTGTAGCGTATGTGGGTTTGGTCCAAATGAGTATTTCTGAGTAATGGTTTCTGTACAGAAATCAGGGTTAACACTCAAAATTTTCAACTTCTCTGACTTTTCCATGTCTTTGGAAAAATTGCCCTGATTTTTCCAGGTTTTTGGGAAAATTTCCCTGACTTTCCAGGTTTTTGGAAAAACTTTCCCAGACTTTTACCGGTTTTAGGACAAATTTCCAATACTTTCATTCTTTCTAAGTAATGGTTTCTATACAGAAATCAGGGTTCCCACTCAAAATTGTCAACTTCCCTGACCTTTCCATGTTGTTTAAAAAAATTTCCCTGACTTCTGACTTTTCCATGTTTTTGTAAAACGTTTCCTGACTTTCAATGTTTTTGGAAAAATTTCCCAGACTTTTCCAGGTTTTCGAAAAATTTAATTGACTTTCCCAGGTTTTTGGAAAAATTTCATAGACTTTTCCAGGTTTTTGGAAATTTTCCCTGAGTTTTCCAGGTTTTTGGAAATTTTCCCTGAGTTTTCCAGGTTTTTGGAAATATTTCCCAGACTTTTACAGCTTTTTGGAAAAATTTCCCAGACTTTTACAGGCTTTTGGAAAAATTTCCCAGGCTTTTACAGCATTTTGGAAAATTTCCGTGACTTTTCCTGGTTTTTCAAAAAATTTGTCTGACTTTATCCAAAGTTAAAATTCAAAAATTAAAACAAAATTCACCAATTACTGATAATTTAATTTATAACTTCAAAAACTGAAAATCTGTAATATTATTTCCCAAACCGGCAATCATATTCTATCGCGTAACTTAATAGATACGCCATCTTTTAGCATCATCATAAATAAATTCAATTCATCATTTGAGGTTATAACAATTTAAGGCTGGCATTCTCGATGATACGAATTTCCCTGACTTTTGCATAAAAATTTGAAATTTCCCTTACTTTTGCGTAGAAATTTGAAATTTCCCTGACTTTTGCTTGAAAATTTGAACATTTTACAATGAAAATTTACAAGAAACTGACATTGAATAATACCTTAAATTTACCCTGATGTGGGAAGCCCGGCATTACACCAACGTATGCAGTGTTTGCCCACTTCCAGAAAAATTCAAAGGAATTTTACAGCAAATTCACTGTGTGCATTTCGCTTAGGTTGCTAAATTAATCGATGAATTCAGCAAATGACCATTCATCGCATACACGATAATTAAATACAACGAAGTTATTTTTACCAATTGCAATACGTTGGTGGGGGAATTAGCGTGATTCTAGAGGATATCTGGGGCCTGTGCTCCTGACAACACTGCTCTGAACGCGATTTTCAAATTGACCAGCATGTCTAGCAAGGTGGGAAACGAAATCGAGTCAACAGTCCTGTCAGACTCAGGTGCAAACCGAGTAGGTGGCAGCACGGCGCGCGTTCCAAATACCAATATTCTAAATTCCATTTCTAATCTGATAACTTAAATCTGCTTGAGAAAATGTTTGAAAAAAGCTGCGGAAATGCGAATTAAGACGGCGGGGGTGGATGTTTTGTATCGTTTGTTGTTGTTGTCGTCAATATCGAGAATATCTTCGGCAATTGGCCAGAATACAACGTTGGCAATTCAAGATAGGACCGTTCCATTGACATTAATAGAACTTGAACAGTTAAGCCTAACCTTCGGAAATGGAAACGTCTTCAATTTCACGTTTGAAAAATCAAAATCAACGTCCACAACACATGAAACTGGCGATGGAGTACTAAACAATGATCAGCAATCAGATGTGGACGGGAATTTAGAGGAGGTAAGCGCATTTGAAAACTTGTCCCTACATTCCCAAATTGCACAGAAGACAGGAGACACTGCAGCAGAATTAGTGACAACTTTTCAGCCATTTCCCTGACATTTTACACAAAATTTCATACAAAATCAGACCACGATACTAGTACATGAATTGTTTTTCAAGCCCCGAATCGAGCTTTAACATACTAATAATAATAATTTATTTGCGAAGTGAACCCGTTATTACCAGTTATAGTAATAAAAAACAAAAAAAAATAAGAGGTCATAGGCAAATATTTTCGAAGATTTAGTCCACGAATAATGAATTTTAATAATTAGTAGGGAAATTAATAGTGAAGTACATGTAAATATAACGGGCAATTTTGTTTGGAAAAAAATACACGTAATTCAACAATACATTACTGTATTTCAGCGTACTAAAGAAATTTTATGAAATATTAATACTACCAGAAGCACCGTTTTAGTCTATGTTGCCTAACAAAAATTTGTTTAGCAATAGTAATAATTTTGGATCGCCAAAGATTTTACGCAATCAATGAAAAATAATGAGAAGTACAAATTAAGATATACTAAGGCAACGTTTTTTTAGACAGAAACTATACCAGGTAAAACAGATTTAACCCGCAATTCCATTCGTAAATTTGATAAGAACTTAGGCGAAATTTTTGCAAAAAAAAAGTTTTCAAAAATTATTTTACGCTATCAATGAAAAATAATGAGATGTAAAAAATAAGGGAATGTTGTGAGGCAACGTTTTTTTTAAACAAAAATTAGACCAGGTATTACAGATTTGACCTACAATTCCATTCGTAAATTTGATAAGAACTTGGGCGAAATTTTTGCAAAATAAGTTCTCAAATGATGAATTTAGTTGTTTTCAAAAATTATTTTACGCTATCAATGAAAAATAATGAGATGCAAAAAATAAGGGAATGCTGTGGCAACGTTTTTTGTGGCAAAGTTCTCAAATGATGAATTTAGTTGTTTTCAAAAATTATTTTACGCTATCAATGAAAAATATTGAGATGTAAAAAATAAGGGAATGCTGTGGCAACGTTTTTCGTTTAAAAAAACTAGACCATTAATAACAGATTTAACCCGCAATTTAACAGGCTTTTGTAAATTTGGTAAGAACTTAGGCGAAATATTTGCAAAAAAAAGTTCTCAAATGATAAATTTAGATTTTATTTTAAATTGCTTTTAAAAATAGTTAACTATGTCAATTCCCCTGACCGCGACATTCTCTGACGCTTTTTCATTTCCCTGCCCAAGTAAAAATATCATTAGAAAACAATTCAGATTGCCAATTGTCTGGAAATGAGTATTATTGTTTTGAATTATTTGAAATGTTATTAAATGACACGCGTCCCAATTCAATTGATAGGGATGATTTCACGAGCCATTGATAGCTATTGGCCATATTGCTATCACGAAATATCAATTAGTTACCATTGACACGGTTAAGAATTCACACTTAAGCTGTTGATCGAAGTTGACATCAAATGATTTTGATTTCATCACGAAACTTTACTAATAATTAAAGAAATTAGAAACATTTGATGAAATTTGTATTAATTGGTTTTATTGTAAGTTTATGAGGAAAATATTTTCATATAAGATGGAACTGTAGGTCTATTTCAAAATGAATTTCAGAAATACTACAAGTTAGGAACTATGAGCCATAAAAGGTAATGGTAACAATTGACACCAATTGAGCAATAACAATGATAAATAACAATTGATATTAAATGAACAAGAAATATCAATTGTCAATTAATTTAACCAATTGATATTTTTACTTGGGTAAGACACAGATTTTAAGAAAACGTTGCAATTTCAACTGCTCAAGACATCAGAGTTGGATGTTGCCAACAAGGACGATGGTCATCATGGTCAAGACTTACTACTCCGGTGTTGGGGTCCTTGGCGCCATTGCTGAAGGTCGAAGCCAGGGTGGACGAGCAAGATTCGTCGTAGTGAGCATTCTCCCCGTCGTTGATGGCGCTGTTAATGGAGATGGTCCACATGCTGGCAGCGTAACCATCGCAGTTGCAGTCATCGTCTTCACCACCGTCTCCACTGGCCCACACGTAGATGTTGCCGAGACCATTCCGACCCTGGACATTGGAAGAAGAATAAAAAACGTAAATGTCTTCATGCTATCTCCCAAAAGTACATGAACATTCTATGACCCTGATGCAAATTTCATGACTTTTCCAAGAACCTGATGTGAATTTCACGACTTTTCAATGACCCTGATGGAAATTTCATAATTTTTCCATGAACCTGATGCGAATTTCATGATTTTTCCATGAACCTGATGTGAATTTCATGATTTTCCCATGAATCTGATGGAAATTTCATGACTTCTCCATGAACCTGATGTGAATTTCATGATTTTTCCATGAATCTGATGGAAATTTCATGACTTCTCCATGAACCTGATGTGAATTCCATGACTTTTCCATGAATCTGATGTGAATTTCATGATTTTTCCATGCATCTGATGTGAATTTCATGACTTCTCCATGAACGTGATGTGAATTTCATGATTTTTCCATGAATCTGATGTGAATTTCATGACTTCTCCATGAACCTGATGTGAATTTCATGATTTTTCCATGAATCTGATGTGAATTTCATGACTTCTCCATGAACCTGATGTGAATTTCATGATTTTTCCATGAATCTGATGTGAATTTCATGACTTCTCCATGAACCTGATGTGAATTTCATGATTTTTCCATGAATCTGATGTGAATTTCATGACTTCTCCATGAACCTGATGTGAATTTCAT
>JAQGAF010003885.1:0-15937 GCA_034687865.1 Kryphioiulus occultus
CCATTGATTTGCAATGCTACACGTGACGTCACACGTTTTCGTCACGTCCACGTTTTACGTGGAGCGCAAACTCTCTATTGTTCTAAACAAAACGTAAAGCACAGAAAGCGATATGGAACGTTCTATAAACACAACATTTGCAAACGTTCTACTGTGCTACTTACAGGGCCGTTTCATTCTTGCTAGGAAAAAGACTCATCTGGGGGTACACCGTCTGGGAGAGTCGGCTCTTGGTCATGGTGACGTCAATTGGTCAATCTGAATAAAACAAGTAAATTTTACAAAATTTGGAGAATTCTAACATAAAATACTTGTTATTTTATGTTTTATGTATATTTAAAGCAAAGATTGCAAGCAGGTTGTTGTGTCAGAATTTATGAAAAAAATTGCTTCAATGGTATCCCCAATAATTTTTTCCATAGATCAGTAAATTCATAAATTGTCCCGACATTCACTAAAAATCCCTAAATTATTACGAAAATCGCTAAATTGAAACATTTTAAAGTCACGAAATGCAGATGCATACATGTACATGTTCTCAAAGATGACTAAATTCCCCAAAACTTACTACCTTCATAAATTCTCTCAAAAATTACAAAATTCTGAAAAGTTCTCAAAAATTACAAAATTCTGAAAAGTTCTCAAAAATTACAAAATTCAGAAAACGTTCTCAAAATTGCACTTAATAATGTAATTCAGATATGTTACCAAAAAGCATTTGATTAAATAAAGTTTCCCCAATAATTTTTAAACTAAAACCATCAACTTCAACAATGCTTTCAAAATCCATAAAATTCGGAAATTTAATCGAAAATCACTGCATTCAGAATTGTTACGTAAAGTAATAAAAATGCTGGACTGTTCTCAAAAATCATAATTCAGAAATATTCCCAAAAATCGCTATTCAGAATTATTTACAAAAAAATCACTAAATAAAGTAAAATTTTACAAAAATCGATAGCTGCAGAAGTTGGATCAAAACTATCTCAATTCGCGATATTTTCACAAAAATCACTTACTTCAGAAATGTGCCTTCAATCTCCAAATTTACAATTGTTTTTCGAAATTTACTAAATTCAGAAAGCTCACGAAAATCACAAAATTCAGAACTGTGTTCCCCAACATCTTTACATTCAGAAATTCTCACAAAAAGTGTTCCAAAAATAGCTATACTCTAAAAAACACTAAATGCAGAAATTTGAACACAACTCAACAATTTCGCTACATTTCACTAAAAATTACTGGATCGGAAATACATGTAAACCCAAAAATCACTAACTGCACAACTGTTCTCAAAAATTAATAAATTCCGACAAATTTCCCCCAAATCACCAAATTATACATTTTTCCCAAAAAACACTACTTTAAGAACTGTTCCCAAAAATAAATAAATTTCAACAAATTTCCCCAAAATCACCAAATTATAAATTTTTCCCATCAGTAAATTTTTCGAAATCAGTAAATTCACAATGGTTTTTTCATTTAATTTAGAAAATCTCACAAAAATCGCTAAATTCGGAAATTAAAGAAAAATATATTTACAAAAACAGTATGTCTAGATGGTGGAACCCTTCAAGGTTTGGTGATGGTTTTTAAATTGCCGTAATTTCCAATTAATTGACCAACCTTTTCCAAACAGTTGCTCTACGCAGTTGACCACGAAATCGATTTCTCGCCTAATTTCTCTCGAATTTTCCGCTTTTGCCTGCCCGACAAACTTCGCAAAAACTTGTGTGATATTTGGAAACACCTTAGCAACGGTTGCCAATCGATGGTTGCCAATGTAAACAAGACGCCAGCGGTCGCCATGGCAACGGACGCAGATAGTTAGGCTTAAGTGGCTGCTAAAATTAGGCCCAAATTTTCGTGAATTATCCAAATTCACGACAGTCAAGGACTTCCCGATGAAGGCACGCAGGGAAATTTTGCAGCTGAAACCAGGAAGCCAAATTCCGGGGTAAGGATTTTTGGATTTGTGGGGACCGGAAGTCAGCTTGACGTTATTTTTGTGAAATCCTCGATTATCCCATGCAGCTTGATGCTTTCCAATGCTATGCAATTGGAAATTTTGAAGGAAATAATTTCGTTGGCAATTTGTTAGAAAAATTGTAGAAAATTTCCTGAATTTTTTTTTGTGTTAAGTTGCAAACATTCGATTGCCATATTTAAAAGTGTATTTTGTAAATTTTTTGTTTGAAATTTGATTGAGGTAAATGACGTCTAATTTTTGGCAATTTTGGAACGTTATCCAGGTACACGGGTCATCGTCCAGGTCTTCAGTTTGGATTTGGCAACACATATGGGGAGCTGACCCACCAGTGTCTGGACAAGCAAGTAAGGAAATTTAAAGTTGACTTTTCCGCTCAATAGATGGCGTTGAAATCGCCATGGGTTACCAAACAGGCATTTAATTTTTACTAAATTTAGACTATTAAATGCGTTTCGAAATTTTAAAATTTTGAGGATATTTTCTGGTTCTCTAAATGACATCATTTAAAAAATCTCCCCAAATTGGTTGCAATTTGTTCAGAAAAATTCCATAATTAGTTACCAGTTGTGAAAAAATGGTTCTCCAACAACAACAAAAATTTATTTTTCTCTACAAAAAAATCCATTTTTCTCATTTGGTTTCAATTTTTAGAAAATTAAAAGAATGATTAGTTTCGAAAAGCTTACATTATGACAAAATGTTGAAGGAATTTTCTGGCATTGTTTCTAAAAGACATTGAAAATTGTCTACACTTTACTCAAAATTTCCCAGTATATTCAATACATACCGCTCAATAGATGGCGCTGAAATCACCATGGGTTACCAAACAGACTTTGACACTTCATTTTTAAATGTATAAACTATTAAATGCGTTTCGAAATTTTAAAATTTTGAAAATATTTTCTGGTTGTCTGAATGACATTATTAAAAATATCTTCGAAAAATAGCTCAAAAATAATCCCATAATTAGTTGCCAGTTTTGGAAAAATGGTTCTCCAACAACCAAAATGTATTTTTCTTTACAGTAAAATCCTTTTTCCCATTTGGTTTCAATTTTTAGAAAATTAAAAGTACAATGAGTTTCGAAAAGCTTAAATTTTGACTAAATTTTGAAGGAATTTTCTGGCATTGTTTCTAGAAAACGTTGAAAATTCTCTACAATTCATTAAAAAATATCTCAGTATATTCAGTATATGCCGCTCAATAGATGGCGTTGAAATCACCATGGGTTACCAAACAGACTTTAACACTTCATTTAAAATTTTTTTAAACTATTAAATGCGCTTCGAAATTTTAAAATTTTGAAAATATTTTCTAGGACATGGATTGACATCATTTTAAAAAAATCTTCACAAATAGGTTGCAATTTGCTCAGAAACATCCCATAATTAGTTACCAGTTGTGAAAAAATGCTTCTCCAACAACCAAAATTTATTTTTCTCTATAAAACATCCATTGTTCCCATTTGGTTTAAATTGTTAGAAAATTAAAAGTATAATACGCTTCGAAAAGCTTAAATTTTGACTAAATTTTGAAGGAATTTTCTGGCATTGTTTCTAAAAAAGTAGACAATTGTTAACAATTTCCGCACAATTAGTTTCCAAGTTTCTAAAAAGGATTTGGTTTTTGAACAAGCAAAATGTCTCCAAGAGGTTTATAATTTGGTTTCAATTATTAGAAAACAGAATTTTGAAAATATTTTCTGGTTGTCTGAATTACATTTAAAAAAATCTTCGCAAATTGGTTGCAATTTGCTCAGAAAAATCCCATAATTAATTTCCAGTTGTAAAAAATGGTTCTCCAACAACCAAAATTTATTTTTCCATACAAAAGAATCCATTTTTCTCTACAAAATAATCCCATTTTTCCAATTTAATTCATTTCGAAAAACTTAAACTTTGGCTAAATTTTGAAAAAAATTACTGGCATTGTCTAAAAAAGTCGGAAATTGTCAACAATTTACTAAAAATGTTTCAGTCTATTCAAAAATATTTATTGAAAATCCGTTTAATGTCCCATAATTAGTTTCCAATTTTGAAAAATGGATTTGGTTTTCAAACAGCCAATATGTCTCTAAAATGTTTTAGAATTTTTAGAAAATAAACAACATTTTGAGGTTATTTTTAGTTCCATGGAGGACCCTCAACAGAACTACTGTAACTAAGAACTCGCAAAGAATAACTTTCTCGTTTTTTCATAAAATCTCAGAGGTCGGCTAAAGTTTTTCCCCATTTTGGACAATGTATACATGCGAGTTTTGGCGAGATGACCCCTGACCCCTTGACGCCTCGAAGTAGATTTAGGGAAGTTTTACTGCCTTTCACGACGTTTTTTATTTACTTTTGACCAATTAAAAAGTCTTTTGCCATTGAAGTTCAACCAGTCCATCTTCCTAATAGGTAATCAAGACTGCTATTAAATTTAACGAGGTGTTAAAACAGTCGCCTTTGGCACCAGTGTCCTAATTGCCTTATCAGAGATTGTAGTGCAGGACCGATTGCCCAATTTCATACCCCTTTAACGGAGGGTTGCACCATCCTCGGTAATTACAAGCATCCCGTAATGGGGCAAAAAAAACTGGCATCACCTTGTTATTTTTTGCCCAATTTTTCACATACTTTCTTTGCAGTCAAAAACCGGATATTTTTTTAGTTCAAACTCTTACTATGGTTTAGTCGAAATTTCCTAAATTAAATATATTGACCATCCTTTAAACTTTTATCACGTTAACCCACAATTTCCCATTTTCTTGTTAATACTTTCTGATAAATGCATTGTTTTGGTCAATTCTTTTTTATGTTATTTTACAGTTTTTAGCCATATGTTACACTCATTGACAAATTTTCCTTCGTATTTTTTCAACCAAACTAGCCTCACAAAAGGGTGCTTTTTGACCAAAATTTCTATGCATTGCCAATATTTCATCCAAATTCTCCAGTCAAAATAATTTAAGAAACTGTAGCATTTTGGTCAAAATATTCCATGCATTGTCAATTTTTCATCCAAATTTTACAGCCAAAATAGTCTTAGAAAATGTAGCATTTGGACAAATTTTTTGCATTGCCAATTTTTAATCCAAATGTAGCATTTTGGCCAAAATATTCTATTTATTCCACTTTTTCATTCAAATCTTCCAATCAAAAAGCCGTGGAAAATGTAGCATTTTGCCAAAATATACTATGCATTGTTAATTTTTCACCCAAATTTTCCACCCAAAATAGTCTTAGAAAATGTAGCATTTGGCCAAATTTTTTGCCTTGTCAATTTTACATTCAAATTGCCATTTTTGGCCAAAATATTCTATGCATGACAAATTATTCATTCAAAACTCCCAGCTAAAATACTCTTACAGACTGTAGCACTCCATCCAAATTATTACATGTACTATTGTACATGTATTACAAAACGTAGCATTTTGGCCGATTATACAAGTATACGCATTCCATATGGAAAAAAGATATATTAAGAATAATTTGTCCATAATAATTTACGAATATATTTTCCATAAGATATCATAATATATTCTTAATATATTATGAATATATTTGTCTTCGTTGTATACCATTACCAAAATATTTGTCATATATTATAAACATATTTTCTTTTTGAAATATATGTGTAATATATTAAGAATATATATCAGTATAATAATAATATATATTTTTCATCCAAATTTTCCTCCAAAATAGTCTTCATATTTTGACCAAAATTTTCTCTACATTGAGAAATTCCTCATCCAAATTTCCTACCAGTTTCAAAATTTTTCACTCCAAATTTTTCAGCCAAATTTTACAAAATCTTCAGCCAAACCTTTTTCAGATATTTTGTACATGTAATTATTTCACACTCATTTTCAGCCAAAAAAAGTCGAACATAATAGTTTCAGATGCTCATTTAAAAACCTATTTTAACCAAATTTTAACCAAAAATATTTCTTCCAGGACGATTACTACGATGAGGTGATACGACCAGGAGTTTTGCGCAGGCCGTCGATGGGGCGCAACGAGCCGGCTCGAAAATTCCACCTTCCGGACCCCAAAAACGACTCTTCGGCCGTTGGCGAGTTGCTGACCGGAAGTGCGTCACCTTACGGTCACGTCTACAAGCTGGGGCGGAGGTCAGGTGACTTCCGTCCGAGCGCCCCGAGCGGCTTCAAGTCGGGATACACGGGTGAGTTTGGGAAAGGTCAATGAGAGGTCAATTAAATTTAGTAACGAAATTTGCGAAATCCATTCCAGGAAATCAAATCAATTAGCCTAGACGATCGACGAGATTCGCGAAATCTCAGCAACCCAATCTGTATGTCGACATGTTCGACATGCAATTAACGATCATTAATTAACGAATCTTGAAAATTTGTTTTGGTAAGTCAACGAAGGGCGTTTCTGGGTGCCATTTTGCCACCTTGACCCTGGTGAGCGTGACTCGAGATGGCGCTCGTGCCGCAATTTTTATAGAAAACATGTTTGAAAAAATTGGAAAACAATAAAACTGACTACATACATGTACGAGGGCAGTTCAAAAAGTAAGGTAATTTAAAAAAAAAAAAAAAAGAACGACTTATTATGTGACAAAATTGAAATATACACTTTGTAGAACGTTTAAAACTCTATTTTTCGATATAATCTCCACAGTTATTGATGCATTTGTCTCATCGCACCACAAGTTTCTGCATAACATCAATGTAAAATGTTTTCGGTAATGTTCTCATTGAAGAAGTGCGAAGTGTTATTCGTGTTTTAAGGCTACGCGTAAGGCCAGCGCAATGGGCAACTGAACAAATTTTTCAATGATGGTATGCAGAAACTTGTAACGCGATGGGACAAATGCATCAATAACTGTGGGGATTATGTGGATAAATAGAGTATTAAATGCTCTACAAAGTGTATTTTTCAATTTTGTCACATAATGAGTCGTTCTTCTTTAAATAAATAAATTACCTTACTTATTGAACTACCCTCCTATATACTATAGTACCTAATCTTCACATTGTGAAGTACCCGGTACAGTATGACGTGCTTATATATAAGCCAGTGTATGAAAAAAGTTTGAAAAATGAACATATTGGATGTAGATTTGTGAATTTATTTAATTTCTGTGAATCTAAATTAATTCGCTTGGAGTTTCTACGCAACTATTTACATGTAAATGTCTGTAAATTTATTTGGGTTTCTGTGAATTTATTTGGGTTTCTGTGAACTTATTTAGATTTCTGTGAATTTATTCAGATTTCTGTGAATCTAAATAAATTCACGATGAAACTATTTCACTACGGATGTCAACGAAATTATTTATATTCCTGTGACCATAAATAAATTCACTATGAATTTAATTACATTTCTATGATTTTTTTTTAGATTTCTAGTTAATTTAGATTTGTATGGATTTATTTAGATTTCTGTGAATTCTTTAGATTTACGTGAACTTTTTTAGATGTCTGTGAATTTAGGTAGATTTCATTGAATTTTTATGTCGTTCTGTGAATTTTTGTAGATTTCTGTAAATGCGTTTCTGCAAAATTGCGAATCTATTTAGATTTCTATGAATTTGCTAGATTTCTGTGATTCTATTTACATTTCTGCAAATTTAGATTTGGATTCATGTGAATTTATTTACATTTCTGTGAATTCATTTAGATTTCTGGGACTTGACTCATATTTATGCAAAATTGCGAATCTATTTAGATTCCCTTTAATATATTTAGATTTCTATGAATTTGTTAGATTACTGTGAATTTATTTACATTTCTGTAAATTCATTTAGATTCGCATTCATGTGAA
Organism: Kryphioiulus occultus; assembly: GCA_034687865.1. Taxonomy (NCBI): domain Eukaryota; kingdom Metazoa; phylum Arthropoda; class Diplopoda; order Julida; family Julidae; genus Kryphioiulus; species Kryphioiulus occultus. The sequence continues at coordinate 7,771 of JAQGAF010003885.1, forward strand.
TTTATTCACATTTCTGAAAATTTCTTTAGATTTCTTTTAGATTTACGATAATTTATTACATTTCGTCATGTAGCAAATTAAAATTTTGAATCAATCGACTATTTCTGTAAACGTCAGGTGCAGGAATATCGCAAAGGTCAGAGTTTAATTTTGACAACTTCGTCTTTTTTTGCAGGTTACGTCCCACGGCTGAGGTTCCAATATGGCGGTACGTACAACTCGTGCTCAGAGGAGGCTGTCAAGGAATTCGACCAAATCCAGTCAAACAACGTGAATACAGACGACGACGTTCCATGGAGCGCCCTAACTGCCTCCCAATATGGCGGCCCCCCAGCGCCCTTGATTCCCATCACCAACGACCAGCAAATCAGGGAACGTTTGATGGATTTCAAGATGCACAGACTGGAAGGTAGTTAGGAAGTAGTCTAAGGATAGCATTACATTAAGGACACCCTGTATTTCATCACTTCCGGTGCCACTTCCGGTTGGCATCATCACTTAGCGCTCAGCCACTAAGTTGCCTAATTAGTTGCTTATCCCAACTTGCATCACTAACAAGATCTTGCAATCTTAAGAAAAGCCTTCCTTAATCTGACATCTTATCTCAGGTAGTTTCCGAATCGGCTAATGGTCTTGGGGAAACCTTTGTGTATGTACATGTACATGTACAGGTACTGTAGGTCGCCTTGACTACCACTATTGTGCTAGCTCAAGTTAATTGACCGTTAAAGCTGACTTTGGCAACTGTTGAAGCAGTTATGCAAATGCGCTTCCGATTTCCGCTTCCTGCTCTCTTCGCGCACTTCCGATTTTCCTGAGCCTGGTGACGTTAACGCTGTGACCTTGACAAACTTTACCACACATTTGGACGATCTTTCTGTTGAGCTGTACATGCATATGCACTCCAAGGTGGTTCAAGTCGCGCTGAAGTCATTGAAGTCCCATTGAAATCCTATTAAAATTATTGAAGTTCTTTTGGAATCATTGAAGTCCCAATGAAGTGATTAACGTCTGGGGTGAAATCGTTGAAGTCCCACTGAAGTCATTGAAGTCCCAATGAAGTGATTAACGTCTGGGGTGAAATCGTTGAAGTCCCACTTAAGTCATTGAAGTCCCATTGAAATCCTATTAAAACCATTGAGGTCCTTTTGGAATCATAGAAGTCCCACTGGCGTTTTTTATGTCTTACTGAATTCATTAAAGTCTGGGAATGGATGCAACCATTGAAGTCATTGAAGTCCCATTGAAATTCTATTAAATTCATTGAAGTCCTATAGGAATCATAAAAGTCCCACAAAAATGTTTGATGTCGCACTGAAGTCATTAAAGCCTGGAGTGCAACCATTGAAGTCCCTCTTGAAGTCATTAAAGTCTCGATGCAACCATTGAAGTCATTAAAGTCTGGTGTGCAAGCATTGAAATCCAATGAAGTGATTAACGTCTGGGGTGAAATCGTTGAAGTCCCACTGAAGTCATTGAAGTCCCATTGAAATCCTATTAAATTCATTGAATTCCTATAGGAATTATAAAAGTCCCACAAAAATGTTTGGAGTCACTGATCGAAGCTTGGGATGGACGCATTGAAGCCCAACTGAAATCATTAAAGTCTGGGGTAAATATTATGAAAGCCCTACTGAAATCATTAAAAACTAAGGTAAAATCATGGTAGTCTGGTGGTTACTTTGTCTCGTAGACTGCAGACTTCAGCCTGACTTCAATGTCTTCTGGCTTTATCAACGACTTCAGTGGAACTTCAGTAGGAAATAAGTTGTGAGTATAAGTGCACCCTTTGGGGATGGCAACTTGTGTAGTCAGGTGTACAATGTACATATTGGTTGAAGTCCCACTGAAGTCATGGAATCATTGAAATCATTGAAGCCTCGTTGAAATCACAGTAGTCCCAATGGAGTCATTAAAATCTGGAATGAAATCACAAAAATTTAAAATCCGCTGAAGTCTAAAATATAAGTCAGGTGAAATCATTGAATTTTGGGAGAACTTTATAAAGTCACTAAGGGACTTAAGGGACGTCAGATTTCAGCTTGATTTTACAGACTTCAATTACTACAGTAGGATTCCACGCCCACGCTGTTGCTCAAGTAGTTTCCAGCTCGCCCGTCCCATCACGCGACTCTCAAAATAACAGAAGCGACAATTAGCTTAATTAGCGATTAAGTGACGAAACTCGTTAAGAGCACCTCGTGCAAAGCGAACCAGTTTATGGTACGTCGTCAAGGGAGATGCGTGGCCTTGAGTGACCTTTGCCCCGCCTACCCCGCTCTTCCCACTGGCCCTGAGGGCACCTGACGTCACGTTTCATTTGTATAATGGTCGTGCATGGTGATACCAGATAATGTTAAATGGTCTATTAAATTTAAAATATACATTAATTGTCTCTTTAATTGTTTTATTGCACAGGGTAATCATTAAAGTCCTTTCTTCATTACAAAAATCAATCTAAAAAACCGTTGGTTATAAGGAGCAAATTTTGGAAAAAGGTGGAAGAACTTCTAAAGTTTTTATTCCATGTACATGTACGAGTGCCAGCAGGTGGCGCTGTAAACGCCAAAAAACTAGTTCTACAAGTTTCCAGAAAAATAATTTTGGAAAAAAATAATTGTACAAAATATATTTTTTAATGAGTGAGCATTTTATGTTCACCCTGTACATTTACGTTTCATAAATACAGGCAATACAGGGCGTCCAAAATCATCTTCACAACTTTGGCACAGCAGCTTTGCAAATTTGGGAAACCCTGCATACTGTATGTACGTACATTTACTGTATAATTTGTGACAGCAGTTTTAAAATTGAATTTGGATAGTGTTTTTGAGAATATAAATGTAGTAGATTTGCTTACTTTTTTAGAATTTTGTAATTCTTATGAAATTTAGCGAATTTCGTGAGGGGTGGCAACTCCTAAAAATTGTGTGCACCTGACTGAGGACTTCAGAAATTTAGCCAAACTTGACCTCAGCCTGACTTCAGTTGCAAAAGTTTTGAGAATTTGAGGAAGTTTCACGTGCTATTGCTACTGAGTTGACAAGCTGCGAAGTGGGGAAGTCTGTAAAAGTTCCATTCATGTTCAACTTCAACTGAAGTCCCACTGAAGTTCTTGAAGTTTCACTCCGAAGTCCTGGAAATTCCATTGAAGTCCTTGAAGTCTGTAAATCAAGATGAAGTTCCACTGAAGTTAAGTTCTTGACGTCCCACGAAGTCCTTTGAAGTTCAATTGCAGACATTGAAGTCAGACTCAGGTTGAATTCCTCAGGCTATAAACGAGGCTGGACTCGCCCGGACTTGCATTGACTCCACGAACTTCACCCCAGATTTCATTTAATTATTTCACCCCAGACTAAGGACTTCAGTGAGACTGCAATTTCATGTTTAACTTCAACTGAAGTCCAACTGAAGTTCTTGAAGTTTCACTGAAGTCCTGTAAATTCCATTGAAGTCATTGAAGTCTGTAAATCAAGCTGAAATTCCCCTGAAGTTCCTTAAGTCATTGACGTCTTATGAAGTCTTTGAAATTCAATTGTGGACATTGAAGTCAGACTCAGGCTGAAGTCTTTAGGCTATAGACGAGGCTCGACTGGCCCGGACCTGCACTGTCTACACGAAATTCACCCAGATTTCAATTAATGATTTCACCCATGACTTTAAGGACTTCAGTGAAACTTCAATGATTTCACCCAAGACTTCAAGAACTTCAGTGAAACTTCATTGATTTCACCCAAGACTTCAAGGACTTCAGTGAAATTTCAATGATTTCACCCAAGACTTCAAAGACTTCAGTGAAACTTCAATGATTTCACCCAAGACTTCAAGGACTTCAGTGAAACTTCAATGATTTCACCCAAGACTTCAAGGACTTCAGTGAAACTTCATTGATTTCACCCAAGACTTCAAGGACTTCAGTGAAACTTCAATGATTTCACCCAGATTTCAATTAATGATTTCACCCAAGACTTCAAAGACTTCAGTGAAACTTCAATGATTTCACCCAAGACTTCAAGTACTTCAGTGAAACTTCAATGATTTCACCCCAGACTATAATGACTTCAGTCAAGTTGAGTGAGACTTAAATGATTACACCCCAGATTTTAATGACTTCTGTGGGACCTCAATGATTTAATCCCTGTCTTTAATGACTTCAGTGGGGCCTCAATGATTTTACCCCAATGACTTCAGTCTTCATTGTGACGCAAATGATTTTACCCCAGACTTTAATGACTTCAGTGGGACCTCATTAATTTCACCCCAAACTTCAGTCTTCGTTGGGACCCAAGTGATTTTACGTTTACCCCAGACTTTAATGACTTCAGTGGGACCTCAATGATGACACCCCAGACTTTAATGACTTTATTGGGACCCAAATGATTTTATCCCAGACTTTAATAAATTCAGTGGGACGCAATGATTTCACCCCAGACTTTAACGACTTTCAAGACTCCAACTAACTCGCGCTCCTGACTTCACGAGTTACCCCCTAGAATTTCCGTGTGAGGTTTCTCGAAATTTGTTGGACCTTTCTTCGAATTTGGTAGTAGATTTTTAGGCCAACTGCGTCTTTCCGGTCTGTTTCCGGAAGTTCTTGGTAGTCTCGAACTTGATTTCCTGCCAAGTTCACGTATTTTCGACTTTGATGGGGTCGCTATTTTTGCTCGAAGCATTTTCACGACCAAGTCAGACGTCATGACCCGCCATAAGTTAATTTTAAACACAACAACCCCCATCATTTTTCCCAAATTATCGTATTTTTCCGAATTTTTCACCACCTTCCATCTTCTGCCATAGCGCCATGTTGAGTTTCGAAGTAAATCAAACTTGCCGCTAATTCCCTTCTCCTTGTGTGACTTCTTCCGCATATCGCTGCGGAATCCCCCAGGACCCCCTCGAGCCGATAAAATTAATTCCGGCGCAAATAGACCGGAAATAACCGAAAATACGAAAGATTAAACCCGCCAAAAATGCACCCGGTCAGCGTGCAGCGAGCCTGAGCGCGACTCCCAAGATGGCGACTGGCCTCATTTGACCCTAAGGTATACGGCGTTCATGCCTTCGCTATGATCATTTCGTGTCGGTCTGTTGGCGGCTGTTGAGCTCGTTGTGGTTCCGTTCCAAAAGTGGTTTTTGGCGTCGTACCGTTTTCTGGCACAGTGCCAAAATCCGCGGGAAAAGGAACGGCCTCCATTGTCGGCATCTGCCAGGATTATCTGATGTACTCTCTGTGAACGATTCTCCATTCTTAAAGGTAAGCCTCGTTGAATCCCGTTTTTGCATTTTCAAAATAACGGTTTTTTCGGGTATCGTTCCCATCTTTCCTCTCACCCGCACTGGTTTCGAGCCAAAGCATTGCGTGGGTAAGTGGGTTTTCTCCACCCGAAAATGGAGGGCTATCGTCCCCTATTTTCGCACGAGGGTCGATAAACTCCATTTTCGATGGTGGGATATATGGTGGTTGAAAAACGGCCGTTAGCTAACCGGAGAAGTCAGCTAATCTGCGATTAACGGATGTTGCGTCATGCTTGCAGCATGGCATTGGTACGGGGTTCACCGACATTTTGACAAAGAATCTATGGGGGTGATGGGAACACGGCGTGGACTAGATGCTCAGAAGACTAGGCGTATGTGGGATGATCAGGCGAGTAGGCATATGATTGTGGGATGATCAGAACACGATATAGAATGATCAAAAGTCCAGAACACGATGTGGTATGATCAGAAAGCCCAAGCACGATGTGAGATGATCAGAAGTCCAGAACACGATACGGAATGATCAAAAGTCCGGAACACTATGTGAGATGTGCGGAATTATCAGGAGACCAGAAGGCGATATGGGGTGATCAGAGGCTCAGGACAACATGTTTGGATGATTGGTATCCTAGAACCGGATGTTGAGATGATGAGAAGTACAGAACAATGTGGGATGATCAGAAGTCCAGGACATGCTGTGATATGATTGGAACATTGTGGGTGATCATAGATCCAGAAGACGACATGGAATGATCAGTAGTCCAGAACACGGCGTGGGATGATAAGAAGTCCAGCACACAATGTGGGATGGCCAGAAGTCCTGGACACGATATGGAATGATCAGAAGTCAAGAACACGATATGGCCAGAAGCCCAGAAGACGACATGGAATGATCAGAAGTCCAGAACACGATGTTAAGATGATCGGAAGTCCAGCACACGACATGGGATGATCAGAAGTCCAGGACACGATGAGGGATGATCAGAAGTCCCGAACAAGATATGGAATGATCTAAAGTCCAGAACACTAAGTTGAGATGATCAGAAGGCCAGAATACAATAGGGAATAGTCAGAAGTCTGGGGCACGATATGGAATGAGCAGAAGTCAAGAACACGATGTGGGATGATCAGAAAGCCCAGAACACGATATGGAATTATCAAAATCCCAGAAGACGACATGGAATAATCATTGATCAGAAGTCCAGGATACGATACGGAAGGATCAGGAGTCCATAAAACGGTATGGGATGATCAAGACGTCCAATACAAGATGTTGGGATGATTGGAATCCCAGAACCAGATGCTGAGATAAAGTCCAGAACAAACGTGGGATGATCAAAAGGCCAGAGGATGATGTGGGGTGATCTGAAGTCCAGAACATGATTAGGGATGATCAGAAGCCCAGAGCACCATGTGAAGTGATCGGAAGCCCAGAATACCATGTGGGGTGATCAGAATATGGTGTTTTGATTACCAATATCGTCTTCTGTTCATCCGCATCGTGATCTGATCATCCAACATTGTATTCTGTACTTGTGATCATCCCACGTAGTTTCTGGACTTCTGGTCATCCCTCTCATATCGTGTTATAGACATGTGATCATCCCATAATGATAACGTGTTCTGGAGTCTAGACTTGTGATCATCCCATATCGTGTTCTGGGCTTATGATCATCTCACATCGTGTTCTGGGTGGAATTGTGATATGGAAGATGTGTCCAGAACAGGACCGGCCTATGGGATGATTGGAACATTATGCAGGATTACCAACCCACTATACGATATGATAAAAACAAATTCGGGATAATGAAAGATGTGCGATTTGATCAGAAATTCCATATGATCAAAGACGCCATGTGGTATGATCATAACACGAATGGGGACGATTTCCCATGCAGTGAGATAACCGATGAGAGATATGTTTATCACCAGGCATGGTTATCATCACTTCCAAAATCACTTTCTCTTCCGCTTAGATTACGGGATTTGTTTATTTTCTGAGCAATCAAGGCTAGAAAATATTCCCAAATTCGCCAGAAATTAAATCGATTCGTTGCTCGGATGATGCATTGGACCACACCAAAATGGGTTCACAGTGGGTGGTTGTGACAGGCATCCAAAAGGGGTCAGGTCAACAAAAAAATGTTAGAAAATTTGCGTTTTTGCAGTTTTCAATGTTCCGATTGAACGAATTTGATTGAAAGTTTGGTGGCTTATTTTCAACTGATTTTTGAGCCATTACCAAATCTGCTAACTCAACTTCCGGGAGTTTGTGGCGCACAAAAAGTGGCGCTTCCGCTTCCGGAAGGGCTTCCCAAACCGCTTTTTTGACCGTCGACTCCTAATCCGATGTCATCGCACTCGCTTATTGCGTCATTTCTAGGGATTCCCTTCTAATGCTTTGAAGCCATCCAAGCGCCAAGCTTAATTGCCTACTGGCGGCCATCTTGGGACTCTCGTGTCGTGTTAAACTGGAAATCCTGGATTTTTTAACCCAGGAAGTAGGTCTACACTGGAAATCTTTCTTCAGCCTGGAAGATTTAAAATTTATGTGAATCGAACATTGGCCCCAAAGCGGCCATCTGGGCTCATTGTGTTAGTCTGGAAATCCTGGAATTATGCCGGATTTTTTAACTCTGAAAGCATTCGAGCTTTTTTTGAACTTGGAAATATACTGGAATAGTTCCTAGATCCTGAAAATTTTAAGTAATGACAATTTTCACTTCATTTGAATCTAAAATTGTCCCCCAAAGTGGCCATCTTGGGCCTCGTGTTGTGTCAATCTGGAAATCCTGGAATTATACTGGATTTTTAGACTCTTAACGTATTCTGGATTTCTTTGACCCTGGAAGTATACTGGAATTGTTCCTTAATCCTGAAAATTGTCATTACTGAAAATTTTAAGGATTAA
>JAQGAF010003886.1:0-15934 GCA_034687865.1 Kryphioiulus occultus
AAATTAAAGATATCAGTAGCAGTGCAAATTAACTTCTTAATTTTACACAAATCAAATGTTTGGTTATCATTTGTTTCCATCTATATAAATTATAATATACATCCTACTAAAATGGGAACATCACAAATTGGCTACTCAATTACGTATAATGCAGTGTAAAATGCATTTTAAAATGCATTACTAAAATACATTGCTGTATGCATTTAGAAATGGATTTGCTGTGAATGTCTTGCCGCAAAATACATTTCCAATACATTTGCAATTCTTTTCAAAATGCATTTCAAATGCATTTCCCTTTCATGTGGGTATATAGGGGCAGTTAAATTAAGAAATAACATTTTAGGTAAGAATAAGTACAAAAAAACCACAAAAATAGTAAAAACATAAATTGCTATAACCCAATTTCTATTAAAACAAGCTTTCGAATAAACAGGGTAATGAATTAGAATGATTGGCTATGCTGCGGAATATGCTTGCTCCAAATATGCACAAAATGTGTATATTTCAACCCTACTCGTCTAGCAGGCAAGTGTTTTTATGTGATAATCCTAACCTAAACCGTAATTTACCGGTATTTAGCTGCAACGGAGCTATTAGGAGAAGCCCGCTTTTTCATAATATCTATGATGGATCAGAACAGCGGGCCATATTCCTAAGTATACAGTCAATGCTTTTGCACTAATGAGTCAGTTTGAGTTTTAAAAATACAATGAACTACATGTATAATTGTAGTAGCTATTGATATGGAAAAATTGCGCATTGTGTCCTTCTAGTCTGCTAGACAAGTATACAGTCGAAATATACCAGGATTCCTACCTTTAAGAAAGTAAGGAAAAATCAGGGAATATCAGGGTATTCGTGAAAATGTCAGGGAATGCCAGAGAAATTGATATAGCTTGCATCATCCAATTGATTAGTCATCATCTTTTATTAAAACTTGGAATAAAATCCATTTTTTTTCTTATTTAAAAAAATCTTCTCATTTAAAACGTCAGGGAATTTCAGGGAAATCAGTCTGAGAAATTGGGTGGGCACCTTGTATAATGCACATACAGTATTTTGTGCACATTTGCATCCGGGCATATTCCGTAGCATATCTTCGAAATTATGCATTAATTTTAAACAGTGTCATAACTAATCATAAAAATTCTTATCAACTAAACATTTCCACACATACACTTACATGTATGCTTTTCAAGAATATCGAGCTTGTCCCAAAAATTGTTGGCTGGAGGTCTTGGCAACCTTCAGTCTTGAAAGCGACAAAATGTTTTAGTTATCAAAACAAAGTTGTTTCTACCTCACATCCTGCATTGATTTCCAAGAAGTGCACCTCGAGATTATTTCTCTGCCATAAACTAATCATCATTCTAATTATCAAGTTTTAGGTTGGATAAGTCGCCCTGAACTACACTGGTAAACGGTGATAGGACCTTTCTGTCTAAAATTGCTTCAAGCTGCAAGATAGCAAATCCCAGAATGAATCAGAATGTTCGTTTGACAATCATCCCTGGAATCAGTTTAAGGCATCTCAAATCAGTTGATGCTGCTCTCCAGATAATTCAAATGGTAAGGTTCAATGCACTCCTTCTCAGTTCTACTTATAGTCTTTTTACATTGCCCAAAGATCAATGATAAAAGTGATCTATTTGCAGATTTTAAGTCTGTCAAGCTACCTAAGTTTGCATTTCTCCGTGCAATGTACTTTTGTGGACACCTTGCGACCAGGTCGAGATGACACCATCCTTGCCCAACTCTGTACGGGCCCCAATGTCCAAGTCACCAGAATGACCTCAGTGGTTTGTCTATTGAGCTTCACCAGCAGTCTGACGATGTTTGGACTGCACTTGACCTGGACCAGGACGAGGAAAGCGTGGAGCTTTTACTTGGTATGAAAAATTGCAGTGATGGCATATTTGCCAATTTTTAATTAATTTTTAACAAAAAAAATTGTGCAGGTTTTGTTTCAGCTAGCAAGCTTCTCACTTCTGATGCTCATAAGTTCTAGCTTTTTGGCAGCAGAGCCATATTTGACAGAGATTACTAAGACTGCATTTGTAAGTTCTGTATCATATTATTCAATATATTCTGCCATTACTAAGTTGTCTTTTGCATGCAAGTTCAAGCCTGCATAAAACGATGGGGAACGTTCAATTTCAATTATTGTGATATCACAAAATCGAGTAAAATCCATCATCATTGACAAAAAATGTTGAATTTTGCGAAATTTCTAGCACAATTTTAGCAAAAATACTTGATATTATAGTCGCATAATTGCACGTATTTGACAAAAACAAAACCACTATGATGACAAAATGTTTAGCAATTTAGATGACAAAAGATTAATTTTGTCGTACATTTTTATTTTAAAATATCATTCAGCATTTGGTTGATTTTGGTAAAACTACACCCTTCGATTATGACATAATACTTCACCGTCTCCAAATGCATCCAAAGCCATAATGAATCAGTGAAGTAAATTACAAATTTTTCTCCTAAAATTATGCGGAGCTGCAAGTTAAGGCCATCCATACCCTACTGTGTGAACAATAAATAATTATAAATTTAATTTTTTCGTTACCATGATTAATGAATCGTGAGTTATGGCAAGTGCATGTTTTGAGGTTTTTTTTTTTTTAATTTAGCCATTTTTTTACAACAAATAAAATAAGATTTTCCGTGTTGAACAGTTTGTTGTAAATAAATGGTTAAATACAAAAACTGTGTTGAACAGTTTGTTGTAAATAAATGGCTAATTTAAAATTGTTTATAACATACACTTGTCATAGCTCACGATTCATTCTTCATAAAACGAAATAATTAGCATTTATGATTATTTATTATTCACACAGTTATAGATATGAGTTTTGCTGATAATGTGCCAAACTAGCCCAAAATATAGAGGCGGTCATACGCAGCAGAAGCATATCGAATTACTTAGGCGAGTTACTTAAATAGGGTATAGATGGCCTTAAAATTTAATCGGATTTTTTTGTTTTATAAATATTTTTCGGCAATGTATTGAACAACTGGGGCGTTTTGCAACTGTACAATAATTTTATTTCAACAGATACTTGGGTTTGTGTCGAGCTTGGCCTATGCAGCAAATTTTGGTTGGGAATTCTACAAAATGAGAAAAGGTTGACCACATGGACAAGAACTCACTCGACCCAGGCCTGTTTAGCAAGAAATATGATAACCTTTGAAAAATTTAATGCCATACGAAATTTTTCAAACGACTTTGAAAATTTCTTTGGCGGCAAGAATATATATTTTTCACATTATTTACAAATACATGTATTTATCATTTAAAGAATGAAAGTTTTCCCCAAATTCATTTCAAAAATGAAATTGAACAAGTTTTTCTTTCAGACTTATGAGCGTTTCATCTTTTTATTTTTCCCAAAACATCTTCCCCAAATTCTGCTACAGTTACTGCAAGCAATGTCTATGAAATACATGTAACCTTTGGATTGAAAGTATGTCATAAACACTGCAGTTTCTCTCAAAAGTGTAGGATAGCCAGACAAGGAAATGTAAACTAAAAACATGAATACAGTTTGCAAATCTTGGAAATCTTATCGAGTTGCACATCCTGTTAGCGAACCTGCACTTCCGCCATTTTGGGATATTCGACTAAAATGTCAAACGGGAGGAAATTCAACAGTTTTTTGTTCCTTTGAAACAATTCGTTGTGTTGGGTTGGAGGGAGCTGCTCTCCAGCTAGACTGAGTGTCAATTCACAAAATGTCTCAAGAAGTTGAGTGTCGAAATGCTGAACCTTTTCGTCCCATTCTGCAAATGGGCTATTTAAAATCGCAGGTAGCAATACTGAGATCAGTCGAAATGGTTAGTGACCTTTTGTGAACTGGTTTAGGTGATTTATCTAAAATCAATGATTTCTAAAACTTTTCTTTGTGATTTAGTTGTTGGCTTTGGTGGCATTCATCAGTGTGCAGTCAGCTGTAACTTGCAAATGGCAGTACCTTTCGGATCATGAAAACATAATCATTCAGATTTGCAAGGAATTCAGCGAGCATTCATTTCGCTTCTTTTATGCGGTGACCATGATTTCATTTCTTGTAACTCTGACTGTTTATTGTATCCACATATTCAGCCTCATGGATATATTTCACACAGTACCATGGAACCTTCTGGTAAGTTGCATTTTATTGCTTTGCACTAGTTATGGGAAATTGAAACCAATTCTACCGAACATGTGCTGTGCGGTATTTCTATTAGCTTACAGCCAACTAATATTTCTGAAATACATTATAAATTTAAAGCATGTATGAGAATTTTTACGCTAGAAATTTAAGGAAAATTCAAGATACATGTAGCATATTTCGCGCAAGCGCAAGTTTCATTGCAAACCATCTCTGCTTCATGTTTATTTATAAATGTTCGCATGTAGGGCATGTTGCATATACTATACATTATGCCCTGCTCCAAATGTGTGTATTTCAATCCTACAATTGTCTAGTATTCAGGAATGGCACCTGTCCTAGATTTGGCAATTTAGCCTTCTTATGTTTTTTGTTAATTTTGCTCGTTCCATTTATGTTTTCTTGTGGGAACCTGACCTAACCTGACCTCACCTGACCTAACCTAGCCTAAACTAACCTACAATGTAGTTTCTTTATTTAGCTGCCCGCCATTAGTCAATCACTGTAAGCCTACGAGCCTTTAGGAGAAGCCCACTTTCTCGTTGTGTATGCGATGGGGCAGGCAGTAGCAGGGCATAATGTATAATACAGTAGGCATATGTTACGCTTAATATATCCCCAATCTGCAAGGTGGCCAACGGATGTCTATAATTATACAAATACTTGGAAATCTGAGTATCTAACTTTAACTTAGGACGTTCGTTTCTAGATGTCACTACATTTGACTTTCTAATTTCCAATCCACAAATGTCAGAGACCAAATTTCAATTTGAAAGTTGTAGAAGAGGACTAGATTAGTCTGAAAACGGTTAATTTGGGACTGGACAACGTTTCTGAGAAGTTATTTTTTAAATTCTTCTATGGCTGATCGGTGAACTGCTGCATAGCTTCGCAGCATGGAAGTGAAGCCCCCAGTTTCCCTGAAGGGCACCAATACTCAGTATACTGACCATACCATTGATTATGATTTATATTAACGTCTTGAATAATACATCTCATTTGTAGGATTGGTATTTGAGATGTAGGGTCACAGTTCAATACTGATGAAGCTTCACTTTGAATTCACTGGCATGTTTGCGTTAGCTAATCTAAAGTACTCAGAATCTACTCTCTGGTATACAGAAAATTTCAGAAATTCGAAATAAATTCACATAAATGTTTCCTAGTCACAAATTAGCCGTTAATTATAGCCTACTATCGTGCTCCTCTACAATTTTCAAATTAAAATTAACCCTCTAAAATTTACGGATTTGGAGTTAGAAAGTTAAATATAGCATCATAATAAAATCCAAAGTCTAGTGGACTTCAGAATCGAATTTTCCAGGCCAACTGGATCACTCTGTTATTCAGAGAAAATCTTCGGAAATTTGAGATAGAATTTCTAACGCCATTTTGTACATGTATAAGAATTTTGGAGTTGGCCCAAGAACCTGCAAGGCACAAGGGCATGATTAGCATTATTTTCATATACAGCTGTCTTTAACCACATTTCTAGATTATCAGAAAATTATGCAGACATTGAAAATATCCAAGAACTGCATTTTTAATTTCAGATTTTGATTCAGACTGGGGTCAGCAGTGCTTCAATTCTGCTGGCTTCTGCCATTTTGGCTGGCAGTACCTATGGAAGTTACGCAGTAATGGCAGGCGTTGTAAGTAAAAAATAGCGTTGTGATTGTTTATATTATGATGTGAAACTCGGCGGCGTTTTTAAGGTTCCATAAAGTACGGTGCAAATTTCTTCCAGAGGGGCCCCGTGCATAATTTTTTTTTTAATTCCTTGGGTGAAAATACCAAACTGCTGACTGTTTTAAACAGGGTTGCTACTGGATATGGAATTGCAAATTCTATGACTTTTTCATGATTTCAACCATTTTCAATGCCTTTTTCATGACTTCAAAAATGTGTACATGCCTTTTAGAACTTGGAGCCGTTCAAGTTTCATGTCACAACTAAATAGTTATTTTCAGAAACATCCTCTACCAGTAGGCAAATTTTTTTTGCAACAATTTAATGTCAAATGACGATTATAGCCTAAATTTGTGTTCTGCGAATCAATGAAATTCTATGACCATAACGCAAGTTCCATGCCCAAAACGCTAATTTCATGACTTTTCCATGACTTTCAAACGAGCTTGAGAGCTTTCCAACTTTGAAATTGCATCAGCAGTCAAACATGTGGCCAGTTGGTCCACAGTTTTTCATATTTTTTCACACGGAATTATCCAAATTTGTCATTTTTCAGTCAATATTTCTTAAAATATTTCGCATTTTCAAGAACTATTACAGCACTCAATCTATGGAGTGGTTCAGCTTGCTTTTCCAAAAAAAATTGTACCGGGTATGGGTGTAAAAATAATGTTTAGGAGAACGCCGTAGGCGAAATTTTTTTAAAAAAAGGATCCGACCAAAATAGATTTGCTTTTTGATTTATTTTTAAGATTCTTAGATACATTAGTCTTCAAAAGAACGCTGTATGCAATTTTTTTTAAAAAACCGATAGAAATAATGTAATTTTAGTAGATTTTTTATGAAATTAAAGACCTGAATGTAGGGAAATTTCTCAGTTTTATACTGGATTTCTTGTGAAATTCATTTCAAATCATTTGTCCACATGACCAAAAAATGCATTCATGTAGTGACGTTTCCTATATACTTCTGCAGGCTCTTGGTTTCCTAACTGCGATAGTCTATGGCTTTCACTTTTTCTGGGACCTGATGGCAAATCGAAAATCTGGTCAGGGCAACTCCAACATTGCCCAATCTGCTGAGGGACATGACCATGCCATCTCAAACTCAGATGACGAAATTGATCCAAATGACGCTGATATTCCAACGTTGAGTTCTGTGACACTAAGGAGTCACTCCACAGAGTTTGTTCCAAGAGAAGCCACTGACACTAAAACGTATTACGTGGAGGAGAAACCAATACACACTGGCACAAGCACACTGTCCATAATGTCCAACAGCAACAGTTTATCCAGCTCAAACTCTTCGTTCAAGTCTGAAGGACGTTTGGAACTGTGCAATTATAGGCCGACCTGCAATTCCTCAGGATCAGAGGATAAAAGTTCGTGGGTGATTACAGGAAATACTGATGATGCATCAAAAGAGGACAACTTATCGACTGGGAATTTTACAGTGGAAGCAGGAATCGCCTAAACATGAATTGTCCTTTAATCCACGCTCTTAAAAAATGTAATTTTAATTAGAAACAAATATCTGAAATATGTTCATTTTGACTTTTAACAATAGACATTTTTGAATATAAAAACCATCTGCCAATTGGCGAGTGGATAATTGTAAAATTGATAATTGAAAAAAAATGGAATGGTTGGGTTAAGATCGCTAATAACTTATAAACTAAACTTTATTTCGGTTTAATTTTTTGTGCCTTAAACCCACACTTAGGTAAATTTTCTGTATGCAACATGAGACAATTACACGTCTTTTTCAGAACGTGAGCTGTACTTACATCCAAGCTCGATCGAGTGTGGATTAACGTGCATACTTATCAATGGCACATGACGTACCAGCTATAAGTACAGCCCGCGTTCTGAAAAAAATGTGTTCTTATCGCATTTGCACAAACAAAATCTGCAGAAGTTTGGGTTTCAGGCACAAAAAGAATTAAATCGAAATAAAGTTTAGTTTTTAAATCATTAGCGATCTTAACCCAACCATTCTTTTTTTTATATACCGGATTTTACAACTACATTCCTCAATTGTGGTCTCATTTTCCGTCGTTATTATTTCAGTAAAATCACTAGTGATCTTAAAAATTTCGCCTACAGTGTATAGTGTTGGAATAATGGGCTAAATGCATCATTTGTGATCTGTTTCATCTAAAATTGGATATACTGCGGAAAATGCCCTGCTCCTAATGTGCACACCCTACATGAACCGGTATGTGCACTGTATATTTCAACAATTCTTGTCTAGTCTGGTTCAACATTTGTGTCTATTTTTTTGTTTTTCCTAACCTGACCTATGCCAAAAATGCAAGAAATAATTTTTTCTCATTTTATTATAATTACAGGTTAAATTTTGTCATTTTTATTTTTATTTTTTGGTAAATTAACGACGGAATTACTAATTTAAAATGGGAAAAATAAGTTATAATAATTTAGGATTATCCAAAGAAGTGTTTTCCATGGTGAGCATATGGTTTCGAATGGAGCATGTCTGGCAAACTTTCTAATTTTACCAAGTAGAATTGAATTGGAGCAATTTCGAAAAGTTGTTATACATGTACAAACTTCCACATAATTAAAAATCACGCACATAAACACAGTTTCATTTTTCTTTCATCAGAACAAATGATTTTCCTCGATGTTTTCAAAATTAACGTACATACAGTAGCTACCAGCACGTCATATTTTACTCCAAACATTGCAGGAAAATGATATTTATTATTTGCCAAAGTTTGATCGTTGGTTCATTTGTTCTCTTTCGTTACTGAGCAAGAAATTCTATTTGGAATAGTTGTTTCATCGTGTAACCATTAGGCGGTTAGAGAAATTTCGTACGAAATAAAAGAAATACGAAAACGAAATCACATTTCGTAAGTACATGCCCTTTTTCATATTTCGTAAAAACAGTTAGGGAAATTTCGTACGCAAATACCCCAAATCATTAATAAAGTTAGGTGACCATATATAGTTCTGCTATATCTCTATTAGTCCCTATTGGCAAAGAGTAACCATCAATAGGGATTTATTTTACGAGACTCCCCATTGTCGTGATCACAATGTTTTCTACGCATGCGCACCTTTTTTTTTTTTTTTGATTATTTCGTGTGAGTACACATCTCGAACGAAATCTTGGCATAGATTTCGAACGAAAGGTGTAGTTTTCTTAACATTTCGCCGAAAACACATTTTTGGCCCAGAAAATGACGTCAACAGGTGACATTTCGTACGAAATTTCTCTAACAGTCTAATATTCGTCATCACGAAATGTTGGCAATTTTCACTTTCCAATAACGGATCATTCGTGCCAAAAAATTGGAAAATTCAACATTATCCCTCACAAAATTTTTTCGAATTTGTCTAAAAATTAGATCAGGAATGAGAAATTTTGGATCATAAAACTAGTGATGAAACGAATGATAGCCTATGAAAGAAAACTCCGTAGGCGAAATTTTTCGCAAAATTGGGTCACAAATGATGGATTTTATCCCAGTTGTTTATAATTCGGCAAAGGGGATGTTTCAGTATTATGTTATCAGATGTCTCGTAAATTTGTTTCTTAATGGAGTCTTCCAGTTCATCTCAGTATGGGAGGGGTATTTATATTTATAGGAAGTCAATAGTTTCAATTAGTTGTGGGATTAATAAAAAACTTATTTGTGGAAAGAAAATTAATACCATATTATTTACAAAAAAATAAAGATGACAATATGTAAGAGATATATTTTTCCAAATAGACTATTATGATTAGTGTTTCGTTTTTGTCAGCTTTATTTTTTGGAAATAAATAGCTGTAAATAACAATAAACAAATTGGCGAATGACTCATGTTATATGTATCGGAAAAAATAAAATTAGTGGCTATGCTAATTTATAAAAGCTAGAATATCCAAAGAAGTGATTTTTAGGGTGGGCATTGGCTTTTCAACTTTTAAGAAATCATTTTTAACCTACTTACAAACGAATTAGCGTGCTGAATCTTGGTGCGTATTTTTTCAACTCAGTACCCTACAGTCAGCAAATAAATGCCAAGCGTTCCAGCGTATACACATCTTAATTCCGTGTAACAATTGATTTTAGGATTCTTGATGGATGTTGCAACTTTCACGTGTCTATCGACAATCGTAACGTATCTGGTAAAAAAGCTACATCAAATCGCGGATAAAATAGAAAATAGTCTTACTTTTTGAAACGATTTCGGATTGTGTGATAACCCAGTCACTTTCTTTACCAACTTTTTGAATACACATATCAGAATATTTACTAATTTGAATTCAATTGAGTCATTTCAAAAAGGGTATTATTTATTTCACGTTTCAAGTTTTCCGTCTCACGTGCATTTGGAAAGGTTTTTCAGATTACCCGCCACGAATTCAAAATTGACGTTTGACTAGCATGGAAGGGTGAATCGTCGCATTTTACGCCTTAATATTACAGGAATGTAATATCTGCCAATTATCTTTGATGTGCTATTCTGCGGTTTGCAAATAGAATTCAAACTCGATAAGTGATGTCATATTGCTCGTTCCAGATATCCCTATTTACAATCAAGATTGCGCATCGATATTATATCGATGTTTAGCGCGAACTCCTCACCTCAAATAACTTTTCCCCGATAATTTAAATCTTCCATTTTCGGTGACGATTCATAGAAAAATCCATCCAAACCTTCCCTGCCAAATTTCTGGTGTTTCGGAATTAGACTGACCGAGATTTATGAATGACCCCCGGTTGAAAACTAGTTCGAGATTTCGCCAGAGGGCGACGGGTATCGTCTGTTGTCCTTCATTCGTGAGCAGGAAACAGTTGTGTTATCGTGTGTTGTGTAGTGCATTTTGGAATAGTTTTCCTATCGGGTAACCAACGTGGTAAGTCGATTTACTGCTTTATCTTTCCAAATCTAGCAATTGAGAAGCGCTCGCAATGTTCACTTTTTAATAACAGATTTACTCGTGTCTGAAAATGGGAAAATTTGGGAGCGGCAAAGTGGGCGTGGGTGACATTTGTGATGCGGAAATTATGCATAGCTAAGATGATAGCTTAATTTTTATAAAATCTACTGGGTATATCAAAAATTCTGGAAATGAACGTTATCATCGCTGCACGCATCCCTTCTGCACATTGGCACGGTCGATATCGACTTGTATGGGACATCAATATTATTGCCGATATTTTGAGTTTTGACCCAGTAGGCCTACTGTGCTCTTGCTGGGCAGCTATACGTTCTAGGTTAAGTATCAAGTACAAACCCCCAAAAAACAAGCCTAAAAACTGGCTGGGGTCACGGAAATATGCCAGAATGTTCATGTGGCCATTTGCCTGCACGCTTAACTAGTTTGTGACTATAAATGGTAACATTTTTGTGGGCTTGTTTATGGTGTGATGAATGGCTGAATCTGCCAATAGCTGCCTGCCATGTTCCAGAAAATATATTTCAGTAAAACTAGGTGTGAAATGAAGTCATGGAAAGGAGACGAATTTGGTGAAAATTCCACGTGCTTGCATCAGTTGCTATGGTTTTATCAGTGGTGATATTTACGGCATATATGCTTGCATGTATAATCAGAGGGGTGTGGCTACATGTAAACCAATTGTGATCTGTTTGCAACGACTTGTTCCATTGAAGAATTTTGATTAAATGCTTTGCAACTTTACTGCCGAGATCTGCAAATTTTTCGGACAGCTGCTGCTCAGGAACTCAAAATCGGACATCCCTTGCATTTTTTTTTTTGCCAAGTTGTTGGTAGATGTTGTATGTTCCAGAACAAATTCAAATGACTATGTGATGGGTTATAAATGGTACCCGACCACCTTCCTGCAAACACTGTTTGCGACTAGATAAGACTCGATCATATCAACAATTCTTAACTCGTTCAATTTGTAGTACAACCCTAAACTGAATTTAATTTTAGATTCCTATGACTGCATAGCAAGGTTTATTCTCAAGGTCTGCATCTGAAAATAGGCCTACGCAATTTTCACGCCCGATGCATTATTCGTAATGGCCTTTAAATAGATTTTCTACAGATTCGTTTACACCGGAAAGTCCAGCCGGTATTCAGTTTCCATCAAATAACTTTCTGCATGCCACTTTTTTGGCACAAATGTATGAAACTAGTCTGCTTGTAACAAGCTGCTGACTTGTTCAACCCGGAAGCATGTCAGCAATTAATTTCTAGAAATTAATTAATTTAAGGCGATTGCAAGACGTCGTGTGTCATTAAATGTTAATCTGGGATTTGGGTTAACTTACCAAGTCGTCTGTCATAATTAAGGCCTCAAGGCTGTAATGAGTGCTCTACGATACTGTGTTGCCACTAAAGTTTCAGGATATTCACGTGGGTTTGCAAGCATAGGAAGTACAGTCCGTTATGCAACTGAATCTATATCAGGATCTTATTTGTTCAATTAGCCAAACACTGAATACATGTGCTTGCAAGTATCAACATCCAGATCATATTGGCAGGTATGAAATGCCAAACTATACCTTTATTTAACACATGATCAATCTCGATTTATTCTTGTCTGTCAGTCTCTGAGACTCTCAACTATTATTTTTCTATTCAAACTTGAGCTTGGAGAATTGATTTTCCATCCTGGTTCACTGAGTTGAACCTACTGTATGAAAATTCCGAAAATTCCACAGGGAGGCAAAGCTGGCTTGCAGGTGAAATGAAGTATTGACGTGTTGGCCTTGCTACGGTAAAGTGCTGTCATTGGAAATTTCCCAGAAGTTCTATAGGGTCTAATTTGGAGGATGGTTTGTTTATTAAACAAACAATAAGGTTTGCTCAGCAGGCGTTTGCAACACCAAATCATATGGCATCATTGATGGTCTGTCAACACTATGATCAAAATCATGATATTGTACAGTATTGGCAAAATGACGTCGTGCATTTTTAAATTTTTTCTACTCAAAAAAGGTAACTAGGGAATATGATGGATTAAGAATTCATGTCAGTGGCTCACGCATAAAAAAAACCCAACTTGTGGCTCAATATATTGACGAGAAAATGCACGATCGACCATAAATTTTGGTCCAATCATCTTTTATTGTTGGTTAGCGATGGAAAACCTTGTTCCTGCCAAGCAGGTGGGGACATACATGTACACTGTGGGTTTCACTTCCATCATCAGGTGTTTGCATAAAATCGTTATGAAACTAAATTGCAGTCATGTAGGCTTGCTAGAGGATGTGTATTCAAGGACTGCAGTGATGCATGCAGGTCTACGTAATGAGCCTAGGCATATTCACGCCTGTTTACTGCTATGGCAGTTTGAACCTTGACAGGCAACCCAACCTCGATTTCCTAAGCAACCGAAATTCATGCTGGTTCTGTCATTGCGTATGCATCGATGATGCGAGCTATGCGTTGGTTCTCGGCCTTGTTCAAAATGGCATTAATTGCTGGAAAGGTCTTGGTGTATCCATCTTAATAACAGTATCAATTAATACTGTCTTGTGAAATACTAACGTCGTAAGGCAGTACGTTAAAGGTATGCGGTCTCGAGCGGTAACGATTCTGTCAACGGCCAAGGGCTTTCATCTAATAATTTGCAGTAATGGAATTTGATGGTTGAGGTTTTATGAGGTAATGGGTTGAAGATGATGGATTTAATTGCCAGTGCAACTGCACATGCTGGCCACATAGTGCCGAGAATGGCAAAGAGGATTCAAGGCTACTGGTCTATCACACATAAGGGAAAATGTGGAATATTTACAACGTCATTCTGGTAGAATACTGCACAATATGCGATCCACCAAATGGGTTACTTTGAAATGTTTGAAATGTTTTAATCAGTTAAACAATACAACTTTATTACATTGTATTGATATTGTTGCAGTACATATGTAGAATGTTTGTTGCAAAGGAAATAGGGCAGTGTGATCGATGGCAGTTAAAATTTAATTTTACTACATTACTACAGTTAAAAAATTGTGCCAGAGACGATAATAAAATTTAATTGCCGAGGCTTTATAAGGTAATGGGTTGCAGATGATGAATGGCAAAGATGATTCAAGGCTACTTATGTCTGTGACACTATGGGGAAAATATGGAATTTTCACAATGGCATCCCTGCATATGGTGATATACATCCGAATATACTATTTTCAAAGGTTTTTGGAATAACATAGGCCTACTGCCATATAATCACTAAAAGGGACAATTTATTCTGTTGGCCCTGTAGTGCGATGTGATGGATCCCACATGGAAAATAAGTGCATTACAAATGCCTTGTGAAATGCATAACGAATTGCAAAATGTATTGTTATGTGTACTGCATTGAATTGAATAAAGTTGATGTGTTTTTAATTTTAAACATAATTTCATTGCCAGTTCTAATTTACTTGCTGAATATTTGAATTGTTTTTTAAATTCAGAATTGGATTTTTTTTAAACCTTGAAATTCTGAAATATAGCAAGGCTTTTGGCATTTTGCAATGCATGGAATATAAAATGCATTCTTCAATGCAAACAGAATACATTACACTATGCATCACACAACACATTCTTCAATGCACACGTACTGCAGTACAGTGCGCATCACGTAAAACATTGCAATATGCATTCCGCAAAGCATAACAAACTGCTTAAAACACATTATAAAATGCATTTCCAAATATATTTCAAAATACAATTTGAAACTAAATTTGTCTCAATCTACAGACATTTTCAAATGTATTTTCCAATGCATGGCATAATGCATTACCATTACAAGTGGGATGATTGGTAAAATTGAATTTTACTGCATTTACAGTTCAAAATATTGTGCCGGGTGTGCCAGCTTGCACACTAGGCAGCCTATATAACAGGCCTTTTTTCCAGATTTTGGGTAGGCCTATGGCAAATGTTCATTGGCTGCGGCACGCTGCAGTCCTTCAATCATTTCGGAGCAGATGCCGATCGGAATTTTCCGCAAGGAATTCTATATTGCAGATTGCTGGCATTCCTCTTCGCCTACGAATTGGAACAACAGGCTGCAGTCATCGCCTATTTTGCAAGCTGTTAATATCTCGGATATGAAGTGACTTCGGATGTTTCCCAGGTAGCCCCACCAGTACCGTGGGTGCACAGAAAAGCTGATTGCTACAATGCTTTCTCACTGAAACAGACTCAATTTCCTCGTTTTCAAATGGTTGTTACTTTCAGGATGCGTGGGTTTCCCTGAATCAATGCTGTGTAGGTGCGGTGCAGGAACTTAAATTAGCAGG
Organism: Kryphioiulus occultus; assembly: GCA_034687865.1. Taxonomy (NCBI): domain Eukaryota; kingdom Metazoa; phylum Arthropoda; class Diplopoda; order Julida; family Julidae; genus Kryphioiulus; species Kryphioiulus occultus. The sequence goes on from JAQGAF010003886.1 coordinate 15,071, forward strand.
TTAAAGTTATGGTGTGTGAGCCTGTGATGAATCGTGATGTACCGCACACGCTATGTAGGCGGCGGGGACGTGGGTTGCATCGAGGGTTTTCAAGTGCTAAAGACAATAGTAGGCTGCACTGCCTCAAGGTACCAGATACGGTACTTGCTGTTTAATTAACCTAAGTGTTGCTAGTAGGCTGTGGGGATATGTACCGGAGTGTGGGCTGCGAACCCACTTGGAATTGCTATCTGGATACTTCACTTTTATTTCCTAATTAGGCAGAGGTTTGAGTATGTGCGCCTATGTTGTGATATCACTCCCTTAAGAATAATCTGACTTTGCTGTTGCTTGCTCATAGGATCCTTTACCTTGAGTTCTTGTTGGATAATTTGTCGGATTGGGAACTACCTGAGATGGATGCGTTAAGTGGGGATTTTTTGTTGTTTAGAAAACATGCCAGATGATGAGAGCGTTGGCCAAAAACCTTTCCTGGGTCAGGGGAAATGCAATCTTTTGGGCATGTTAAGAATTTCCATAAGATTGTCAGAAACGGTGATCAACATGTTTTGTGCTTTCAAGGTGGTATCTGAGGAAGATACGGGAAATCGTGTGCATGGCTACCTCCACCAACCTGGAAAACCTTGAAAACCTGTAAACATCAGGGAAAATACCTTGGAAATCCTGGGAAACTCAGGAAATTCGAATTGGAACCTTGCTTTTTTAGTAGCAACACTATATTTTGTTTATTTTGGCTATTTGCAAGAAAAAATGCCAAATCCTCGGTATTCCTTTCGAAGTTAACATTTCTGAGAAACATTTTAATTGGAAGTTCCCCTCCCACCCCTGCCATGTTAAAAAATTGAAAAAATTGTATACATAAAA
>JAQGAF010003887.1:0-15932 GCA_034687865.1 Kryphioiulus occultus
ATTATGTTAAATAACATTTTTTTTATTCTCATTTTCAAACAAGTTGGATAACTTTGCAATATAACACGTTTTGTTAAAGAGTGTAAACGCAGCTTTAGCATGGCAGTGCATAGGCCTATTCCAGAATGATAGGGATTTATCAGACTATTTAATGAGAAAACAGTCATAAGTGGTTGAGGTTTGATGCTTGGAATGTAAAGCACACTGAAGTGTGCGTGAGCACGAACGTAGAAAAATAGGTCGTCATGTTCGTATTAAACACTTTTGTCTTTTCATGTTTATCACGTTTCCACAGAGTAAACTTCCCCGCCACACATCGTAGGAGTTGCCAGTTTAAAAAGTTTGAACCAAGAGTACATGTAGTAAATAATGATTTTTAATGCAGATATGGTTTTCAGTAGTAGTTTATTAGTCACGAGGTGTGGGCGAGGATCTATCTTTCAGAAATTCAACATTAAGATGTCGAAATTTCGCAATACACCTGCAGAGCGGAGAAAAAAAGCAAAAACTGGTCGGATCCAGAATTTTATGTACAAGTATCTCGCTTATTCTGACAGCGAGTTTGATAAACTGTTGCTTGCATGAATCATTTTGTTGATTTAGTTTAATGGAGGAAGAAGTGAAGGGGAAAATGGCTTATGTTCGTATTAAAAAACCACAGTTGTAACAAACCATCAAGCGATATGTCAACAGTTATCTTGTTGACATCACTGCTCCTGATAACTGTTCACAAGTGGATCTTGAAACAGCAATGAACACGTGTAAGACTTAACCCTTCTTGGAATGGAATGAATTGCCACATGTCGTAATCAGCACCATGATGGATTTTTCAGTTCTTACTGAACACTGGAATAAGGATATTGTGAATTGATGTGAACTTACTTTGTGTCCTGTTGATCACTAATCCAGTGCCAAATGGCATAAAGACATCACATCTCATGCATGATTCCATTTATGAACATATCCAAAGTGCAAAGTATTGCCACATACTGTCTGACATTACCCATGTCAATCAACGCTGACGTACTGTATATCAAATCCCGTCTATAAAAAAAATGTACTCACTGTTGCATAAAGGGCAACATTGTTGGAATGCACTTGCATTAATGATGATTTATGGAGAATCTGATTTCAATGATGCTTGTATTAAGTGGCTCCTCGAAGACCGGGTCAAGAACCACATTAAAATTAAAATAGTAATTAAAAAATCCTCTATTTTCAGTAAGGGCGTCTTAATGATTACAAAGGCGGCATAAGATTAATTATAGCGTTTCAAGGACTGTTGGGGGGCAAGAATTCACAAACGGTGAAGTGCAAATCCGATATGACCTTATTTTTTATGAACCCTAAAATGTAGCTGAGCTAGGTTGGGCTTCATTTAAGACTGTTAAGTTTTCAAAGGTAATTTGACCTTCCCATTCAATGTGCTTCAAAACATTGACTTTTTCTGGTCAAAACCATGTCAACATTCCGGGAAACTGTTTGCTTTGAAATTATTCCGGCAAAAAAAATTCAGGCCTCACCTTGCGTCAACAATATTTTATTTCATGGTGAATAACTACTGTTTAATTACAGTACCTACATATAGGAAAATGACTAAGTGTACTGATGACTGGAAAAGGTGTGCGAAGAATTGATCATTTTATTTCTTAGTGGAGGAAATTAGTATTCTGCTGATGTGACTGCCAGAAAAGACTCAAATTGCTAAATTAAACAAAGAATTACGTCTAATGGTAGATTACATTAAAGTCTGATTAGTGTACTGTTTTCTGCGTAATCAGTGATTAAATCTGATCTCGCTGTTAGGAGTTTGGTGCAACCACCAATTATTAAAGCTTCCAATTTTCCAAACAAAAAAGACTCCATAAAATGACATCAGGAAGTCATTTTGCATAAATCGCGATTAAAGATTTGAAATACATGTACAGGCTGTTTACCAAGATTTCCTTCCTGAAAGTTAAATGGATCAAGGCCGGTGACGTCACAGTGGACAACCAAAATATTCTATGATGTAACACCTCGAATCATGCTTTAATTTCCAAGCTGTATCCCTCGAGCTTGCTCAACTTTCTGGGAACAACCAACGTGTATAGACATTATAATTGCTCATGAAAGGAAATAATTATATGCTACGTGACTCGTGTAATAAAAAACTTACTGATGGAGAATCGAGAGGCGCTAGGTGGCTCTTTTTGGCAGCCAGATGAGACATTTACTTTGTTACATTAGCGGGAGCCAGTTACTGATCACGATGTTCCTACTACATGTACTACTGTACCTTTCAGTGAACGTTTTAATTCTGCCCGGACTGATGCCTTTAACCGCAATTTTTATAGTACACATTTAACCAAATGAACCCCATTGATGCAAATGAGAGCGTTGAATTTTATGATTCCCCAAAGCGACATGAGCAAGGGCAGGGGTACAAATTACCCTTTGTAACAATACTTAACAAAAGTGGGCTTTGCAATAAAGATCACCTCGCCATATACAGTAGTGTAAAGTTCATCAAGGGATGGACTGAAATAGAAAGTAATCAACGCAAATAAAATTGTTACCCATCTGCATTTTCCCTATTATTCCAAAATTACATATACATGTACATGTATATTGGAATCAACCTTTAGATCGTGGGGCCATCCTTCGATTACATACACAGGGTGGTGACATGTGGGTTTCCCACTTTCTGGAAAATCAGGAACACTCAGGGAAAGTCAGGGAAATGAGAAAGTGCCAGGGAAATTGATAAAAGTCGTGAAAATGTCAGGGAAAGTCAGGGAAACGCCACTCACAGAGCAGATAAGAGATTATTTTTACACGGCTACATTTCAAGCTAGGGGGATTTAAACTGGACATCAAGGTCTGCCGACATTTCCTGGAATTTTGCTAGATTTCTCATACTGGTGTGATATACTGGCTTGGCACTGGACATACTGTATGGGATTAATTAAATTAAATGGGTTTCCCAATCTGGGATAAGTGAAGCAAAACTCATTTTCACAATTGCAAGTGTTGAGTTTATGACAGCTTGTCTAGCTAATGTCAGTGTTGGGCACTCATGAAGTGCTTTTTATTTTGTTCATAAATATACTTATGTTTTCTTATGATAAAAATGGTGATGCATGGTAAAGTTTAGCTTACGGATTGAAAATAAACCTATTACCATGGTCAAATGTCCTGTGAAATTTCATGTAAAATGTCAGGGAAAGTCAGGGTAATAACCGAAACGTGTCAGGGAAAGTCAGGGAAATCGATTTGGGTGGGAATCCTGATACAGTGCACATCTAACAGAATATGAAATGAAACGTTTTCTTGGTTTTACATAAGAGATTCCATGCAAATGGAGTGATTGGTTTTGTGAATAACTCTCGTGGTTTTTGGATTGTTGATATTTTAATATTTGACAATATACTGTAAATAAATGATGAAAATGATTGACTAACAATGTTAATTTTGCTATTTTCAGATCAGATACACGGGATCCAGCATGAATCCAGCTCGCACCTTTGGTCCAGCAGTCGTTTCAGGAATTTGGGACCATCATTGGGTGAGTTCTCTCTAAATACTGTAATTGAATGAAGCTAAATAAATAATTGGAGCAAAAAACAACAAAAACCAAAAATGCAAAATCTCAATCAAAGAGCACTTCATAACTTATTTAATTGGTCCCCAAATCTTATTGGTCACCAATAAGAATTGTATTGTCGGATAGATACCAAAAATACAGAATCTGATGCAAAAAGCATTTGAAAACTTATTTAATTGACCATCATGGCAAATCTTATTGGTCACAAATAAAAATGCTATTGATGGACAGAGTAATTGAAAACTTACTTATTTTCTTTGTAGGTATATTGGCTAGGACCAATTCTGGGTGGAGTGGCGGCTGGAGTTTTATATCATTTCGTCTTCCAAGCCCCAGCTGTGAAGGTGAACACCGATGTCCCATTGTTGACCATCAACAGGAAGGATATGGGGATGAACGACAAGGACCCCAAAGAAGTCGTTGCAGACAGGACGACATCCATTTAAATGTGGCGGTGAAATCGACAGCGTTTTAACTCATCTTTGAACGATTGGAATTCTGAAGAAAATATTGTTAATGACTGATGGCCATGCCCACTTTGCATGAAGTTGAAGTGTTCGAGATGTATTGCGAGATTTTCTGCATGGCCGCAAAACATGCAATGTGATCCGATAAAGCAATACGAAGAAAATTGTATTTTATTTGGCAAAAACTAATAAAACGTTCCAAGGCGTGTATTTTTTTATAGGGAATTCTGAACACATCAGCTGCTTCATGTGATATTTGGGACGATGGCGGATGGCCTTGTTGGAGCACGCATGTGGTGCCATCTTTCAGAGTCACTACATGAAACTTCATAGTTTTTCCTGTTGTTTTTTGTTTCTTTGCTTACAAAATAAGATCTCTAGGGAAAAACTGACGTTTTTGTGCGATGATGTTTTAGCTGGCGCCCCCTAGTGTCTGCATCGAGTCTGAATGCGTTTTAGGTTGTTAAAAAACGATGGTGAGAAGTAATACGTTTTCATCTTCACTCGAGTGCCTAAGTAATCAATTAATCCTGTATTATTCTTATAAAACGCCCCTTTTACGAGATATAATCAGATTTAATATATTGTGTGTGAGAATAGGATTTTCATCTGACAACACATGTTCAATATCATAGATTTGCGCAGCAACGCTTTGCTAAACTTCACACAAATTTATTATCACAAAATGTGCTCTCTTCGATAATTTTGCAGGTCAATAACTCAAATTAAACATCAGGGACAGGTGCGATATATATATTAATTTTATATTGTATTGTAACATTTTTGCGCCTGCTAGTCTTTTACACATCGAGGGTTATAACATGCCATCAAATACGATCAGCGGTTCTCTGAGCTTCCTCTTTATTCTCATTGTCTCATTAAGCTCCATCCTGCATTTGACATGTTCAATTCATTCGTTTTACACTTTTTTAAACGCATTTAATTCAAAAAACCACGTAGGTTCATCCCTCGTATTTTTCAAGAGTAATAAGAGGAAAGCTTCATCTGAACCCATTTTCATGTATTTATGTTCAGCGCAATCGTGTTTCTTGGCAACGTAGTTGTACAATGTAAACCCCACTGACAAAAACTAAATTTGTGTGAATAATTTAGAAGGTTACTGCTATAAAACTCATCATCTCACATTATTTGATTAGCATGCATTCGAAACCTAGCCTTGTTTTAAGTCGACCTGAGTTTAACCTAGAGGATTTTCAACTTAGGATAGAACTTAAGAAGTAAGGTTTTTCATTATTGATTTATCTTGGGAATTCGTTGAAACTAATGAAAGGTTCACTTTGCCTTAGAGAAAACAGAAGAAAGAAAATCTGAAACGGAAGTAAAATCGAACAAATGGTTGGCAGTTTATTTTAGGTATGTTTTATGCCTTTAATTTGGAAATGTGTTCAATTTGCTTATTTTAAAACTAAAGTTTAGTCCAGAACATACTGTATTCACGAATTCTTATCAGTCGCCAAATTTTTAAAAACTGTGCGCCTACTGTATAGCTTTGTAAATTTCTTGATATTAAAATGCTTTTGACCGTCACAAATTTGAATATTTTAAACATTTTTCGACCCCAGAAATTTTTGATTAAAATATTGTGTTTTTCTATACCTTAGCTGTGCAGTCACGCGTAAAATTTGAGCGAAATATCTTGTTGAACATTGTTGTTTTATTGATGAACGTTTTTTAAACATGAAATATTTATAAATGCTGGTTTCAAAGATTGTATAGCAAATTAGGTCATTTTATAATATTCAGTAACAAGAGGTAACCGTGCTAATATGCTTGTCGTGCTATGAAAAACAATGCATTTACAGATTTTGAAGTTTGTTGTGATTTGAAACTGTTACATAATCGTTGTAATTCATATTCAGAATCGAATATTAGAATTAAAATCTTTCTAAGTATTTTTGTAATGTTTTTTTGCGCTAGCCATGACAGGTATGTGGCCAGTGTGAAAAAGTATGAAAAATGTCAAAGTTTATACCCTTGGGTAAAAAATGTGAAAAATTGGGTAAAATTGACAATTGATGTAAAAAATTCATAGGAAATTAATTTCACAAGAAATCCAGCTTAGAACCGAGGAATTCCCCTTCATTCAGGTCCTTAATTTCATAAAATACATACTAAAATTTGATCATTTTTATCAGTTTTTTAATTGTCTGCGACGCTCTTTTGAAGACTAATATTTATAAGAATCTTAAAAATAATGCATTATGTCTTAAAAATCATTTCCATACGCTTGAAATCAGTTTTTGGTCGAATTAAAAAAAATATTCGCCTACAACGTTCTCTTAAACATTGATATTAAATTTTACAACATTCACTGCATTTTTAGAAAAGCCAGTTGAAATCCACTATTTTTGGTGTAGTTTTGTAAAAAAAAATTCCCTAAGGCGTTCTCAATATTGTCGGTGTGTCTCGTCCCATAACTTGAGGTGCAACACTGTTATATCTCTTGAATCAGATATTTTCATGTGAAAAAAGTGAAAAAAAATCAGATAATTGAACTTGAAAAAATGTGAAAAAATATCAGATTCTTGGATGTGAAAAATTGTACACCAACTGGCCACATGCCTGCCATGGTTAAAAAAGAAAAATCAATGAACATGGCTACACAGCAAAATTTGTTAGGCTTGAAAACAAGAACGTTGAATGCTGAGGTTTACACATATTTTCCTCTTATGTAGTTAAGAAGCTTACATGTAACCATTGTTGGAATACCTCACAAGCCTAACTTGTGAGCATCAAGCAGGTTAGTAAATATTTCACAATTCTGCATTATCAGCAACATGTTTACTGACTAAAAACAACTCGTGCATTGGCATTAAAAAATAAATAAAATATCCTATAGAACCGCAGTTTTAAACAAACGTGATTTTCAATCTACAGTATGGGCTTCTGTCAACAGAATTTACCGCATTTTGGAACATTTGATAGCTGCCTAAGAAAAAAAATTGTTGCCATAAGCAACGCAGTTCCCTCGATAATAGCCTTCTTTGGGCCAGTAATGTAACTTCCCCCACTCCTTTAAAATCCCACCTTTGTAAACTAAATCTACTGCATGTTCGCTATTGTTCTCTTCATTTCTGGTCCGTTAAACAATTTTATAAGTATGAAAACTCACTGCCAGCCTGATCCTCTGTGCTTATTACTGAAAAATTTATAATATAAGAAATGTTGTATTATGTTTGTTTTCTGATAACATGAGCTAGCTGACTAATCGTAATGGCACCATCTTCTGGTTTTTTAAATTCCACATAACCATAAAAGCCAAATTGTCCACAAAAGTAGCACCGTAACTTGGAATTGGAGCTATGTGTTATAACAACTGTCACGTACTGCACACATTAACATTTTAGTGGCTGCAAATTCATATACATGTATTTCACTCAATGTTTAAAAACTATCGATAAGCAAATATGAAAAATAATATCGCACTTGTGACATTTTATTCAAAAAATAATCAGTTTAAACATTTTTACAAATTAATTTTATACCCTAGGCATTAATAGGCCTGATGCTATAGTTTTTAATTAAATCTTCAATCATAATTTAAGCCAACAATGCATTTACTTGAAAACATAACAGATTTGTATTTTAAAACTGCTCTGCAATGGAGCATCAAGTATAAATTTTTAAGTAGAACATAAAGTCAATACCTACAATAATACGAATTCTGTGGATAATTTTGCTTTGATAAATTGATGTTACGACTAAATTTATTTTTGTTCAAATGTGCACGACATCAAACATTGCTTTTTTCGCATTCAACTTTGGATTTTTGCCACATTTTTCCATCAGCAGGAAAATAAAATATCTAGTTATAATCGTTTATTAGAACATAGTATCCTGAAGAGTTTTTGGCATTTTAGATATTGACTTTAGGATCACCTTATCTGGAATATGCATAAAAAATCAGTAGTCACAAAGTGGCTTGATAATAGCACATAAACAGAAGAAACGATCAATTCGAAGATTAAAAACCACCTTAGGCTATTTTTGCATTTTAAGTATCTTTAAAGTTGATGAAAACTGAAAAATTGCAATGAAGGCTGAGTGCATGCAGGCAAGAATCTTCCAACAAGGCACTCCTGAGTGTGAATTCTGCAGTAACTTTTATATACCTATATTAGCAAACAATATTTAGCATCAGCTTTAAAACGTATAATTAACAGGTTAAGAATTTTCACAAATGCCCTACACATTTTAAACGCATAAATATAAAACAATGACTTTTTAAACTGTGACCAACACATTTCAAGATTTGCTTGCAGTAAGAGTATATTTTGTTTTCTAACTCTTTCGAAAATAATTATATGGGAATAATAGTACAAAAATAGGACTTACAAGTATAGTCACCAACAACGTCCTGATTTACACAATTTTTCTAATTTCTCAGTGCTGCCAATCTGTAAATATTTGAAAAAATCCATGTCCATATAAAAACAAAAGCATAATGTGTTTAAGACAAACTTTATATTGTACATATTCAAGCAAACCTTCTTTGAAGTTGTTCCTCTTCACCCATATTTCTTTCTGAAGAAGCGCCAATCTTTGATGCTGAAGGAGTGGCATCAGCTAATTGGTCCATTATTTCTAGTCCATTTTCTTCAGCTACTTTTTGAATGAGAAGGTCGACTTGGTCCTGCGGGGTAGTGAGAGTCGTTGCAGTACCCATGGCATCTTCAACAACCTAAATAGATTAAAATATTCATTCCGTTAGTGCACAATTGAGGAATTAAGCTTAAGAAAGTGAAATTATGTTTACTTACTGATGTTCGGACATCTAAATCTTCAAACTGGCTTTCAAATTTCTCCATGACTGCCGAAATCTAATGGAATAGAGAATAGTCAATAAATGCTAGCAAAATAAAAGATAAAACTGATATGAAAACAAACTCAAGTTAATATAGGCATATTCCAAATTCTGAAATTCATGATACACCTTTTCCAAATCCATTGATTTCAAGGCTTTGTCCAGAGCTTTTACAACACTGCCCATACTTTTTGTAACCTGTGAGAGAGAAACAGTGAATGAAACAAGGTTGAAAGCTTACATTTTACTTTCATCATTTAGGCAACTCTAAAAATCCTACCCCCTTCATAGTCACAGCTGTTTGAACCTTGCACGAAACTGCATCAACTTTTGAAGCCATTCGTAAATACCCGAGGCTTTCATTTTTCTTTCTGATTGTGTTTTCTGCATAGATTTTTGCACCTTCAATATTCCCTTGCTGAAGAGCCTAAGACAGCAAAAAACGAATGTTATACCAAAAAGGAATTCATCAACGCGCCCACATTATTTTATTGATAACATGATACAATTTATCCAGAAACTACACTTGAACAACATCAACTTCTATAAGATAATTGTCAATACCTTTTTTACTTTAGACTGCTGTACCGCCTGATCCTTTTCGGCCTTTTTGGAAAGTCTTTCCAACTGCTTTGCACAGAACTATATGTAAGGAGAACCCAGTCAACATACTGAAGATATATACAAATTGTACCACCAATAGCACTACTGAGAATTACCTTCAGTTGAAACAGAGCATCTGAAATTTAAAAAACAAGCATATTTAGACGAAATTAATCATCAAGAAAATGCATGACAGATGCAACCAAACCTAAGATCAAACGTGATAAAATGAAACGTCCATGAACTGGGCTGAGGGTAAATACATTAGAATTATTAAAAACCACTAGTTTAGTTAGCACATTTTTATATAAAACAGCTAAGGTGCTAATTAAGAGGGTTAGTAGCCTATATCGTTCATCCACAAAACCAAGGCAGGTAATTGGCATGACTATGCCAATCTCTATCTAGTTTTCACCTCTGTCAATAATATTGTGTCTGATTTGTTTGGCTAATAAGCTGTTCAATATATCATATCCTTTTCGTATTATTGCATGTCTATAACTGATTTATGAAGTGCTATCATGAGCAAAATTCAGGAGTTGGTTATCGTAGTTACCAACAAACATACACCTCGCGAATGAATGAGAACAAAGATAACCTGTAATTATATGAGCAAAACGACCACTTACCGTCCATCTCAGGGCAATTGTTTCAAAATTAATAAAAATAAGCGTAAAAATACGAGAGATACAGTACACTAGCCCACTGAACAGCTCACAGTCACTACTCACACGCCCAAGCAACCATGCGATGTCGTCACTTCCGGCACAAGGTCAGTTTAAAAATGGCGCTTTCCGCTACCAGGTTGACGTTGGAACTGTCATCTGCTATGCAATTTAATAACAAATCAGCAGTATTTAGATTAAAAATGTGTAAACGCAATGGCTCTGAAGAACTTCGGGAATCACGTTATTTAAATTGTGTGCGAAAAGTATCTACAAGGAAGCAGAGTCCGCACGAATACTGCATGGATATGGTCAGGTAAAACATCGTCGTCTGCTTCAATTCAAAATTATGTTCTCGCTATAAGTATACGCTATGCTGTAAGTAAAGTTACAACTTTACTTACAGTATATGTAGGTTCTTGCTGCTTGTACATGTAGTTTCCAATTGGTACGCCGATCTTGTTTGACTTTTTCAGGCAGTTCGATTACGAAACGTATCTTTGTACACTTCTGCTACCAAAGGATATTCGAGCAGCGGCATTTGCGATAAGGGCCTTCAATGTGGAAATTGCTCAAGTACGATTTTTTATGACATCTTTTGCACCTAGTGCACATTCTCGTGTACTGGTTATCACATACTTGTTTTGTTTAAAGGTAAGGGATATGATAAGCGAGAAGAAAATTGGTGAAATGAGGATGCAGTTCTGGAAGGATGCTATCGATAAAACGTTCTCTGTTGGTACCGGTACTTTTGCTCTAACATGTGTTTGACAGCACTATTTCCAACATATATCGTAAATATATTATTTCGTTTCACAAATACAAATAAGGGTCATCCTCCACATCAACCGGTGGCTCTGGAGTTAGCTAAGGTAGGTCTGAAATCAACAAATGTACATTTCACAAAACTTGATATGTGGTATCATTATTTGTCATTTTGTTGTGTCAAGCGAAGTTACTACAATCCAAGAAGTTATCGAAGCACTGGTTTCGTCGCATGATTGATAGCAGGGTGATTATTAAATTTTGCGTTAATCAAGTACGTTTTGAAAAGAATATCTTTGATGGGTAAGCATATGCACCTATTTTGTAATATTTTTAGAAAGATAACCTCTCAGACAAGCCATTTATGAATATGAATGAATTGGAGGAGTATTCTGAAAGAGCGATTTCTTCTCCCTATTACCTTCTTCTGGAAAGTATCGGTGAATATAAAACTGATAGCTTTGGTATTTTGGAATTGCTTAACAATTAATTCAGTTTTGTTCACAGGGAGCGCAAATATTCAAGCTGACCATGTGGGAAGCCATTTGGGCAAAGCTCAGGGTATCACCAATCTTATACGGAGTATTCCCTTTAATGCTAAAAATAACAGGGTTTACTTGCCTACAGATCTCATGATCAAGGTAAGCGCAAATATGTAATTCATCTTCATTGCAGAATTACTTGCAAACTTAATACTACTAATGCAACTTTATTTCTAGCACCATTTATCACAAGAGGACGTTTTAAGAGTTCGTAAAGAATCCTCCATTAGAGATTTAATTTTTGAAATATCATCATCGGCACATCAACATTTAGAAAAAGCCGATATGTTGAAACAGAATCTTCCAAGGGATTCAATTATCATATTTTTACCATCAGTAAGAAAGTTTTTTTTTTTTAAATTAACTAATGTAACAACAGAATTTCCAGAAATTTTGTTGTGAAAACAATGTAATTTGCTTTGCAGTTGTGTTTGCATCACTACCTCAAATCACTGGAACGAACTGATTTCAATGTGTTTCATCAAAAACTTCAACGACGCAATGCTTGGCTACCATTTTTGTTATGGTTAAAAAAGAAATAATTAACATGAATTAAGTTATTGTGTCATGTGGGTTCTAACATGGTTGTATCAGCTATAGGGTCTTTTATCCACTCGTTTCGTTTTTTGTCATGAAAGCAACAAAGTATTCTTTGTTTAAAGTTAGGTTCGAGATCTACATGTATATCTCTATCAGAAATTTGGCAACCGGAATTGTCATACTGTACCTGTAGATTCAGTTGGGATAGCTTGGAATGCTTCTTTTATTGAGTTCTGTAAAATGTCGCATCACTATTTATTTTAAATAAACAATACTTTCTAAAATGTATTTTAAAGCAGTGTAATAGAGTTAAGAATTACAAAAGCATCAACAGTCACATACCCAAGCAAATTTATTTTGGTGCTTTCAAAGATGCTATCACATGTTCGGTGTATTTGAGAAGCGTTTGACAAATTTAGTTTTTAAATCCCTGGTGCTCTGCTAACGATCACACAAGTCAAAAAGACGAGTTGAGCTTAGTCATGACTGATATACATGTACATATAAGTAGGAAAAAAATGTCAAGTTGTCCGCCTCGGTATTGCATTCGATGGGCTGTCTTCCCCTTTTCCCTCCATCCCCACTGTATTTATATATGGCACTCTTCTTCACTGATCCCTTTCCTAAAATCATTGAAGTACACTCAATCTTCATGAACCAGCCACTGGAATTCTGCAGATCCTTTTCAAGACTGTAGTTTCCCAACCAGAACTAAGGAGGAATTCGTTCGCTTCCTACACTGCGCAGCGACAATAAGTTGTAGCTGTCTGTGTATTTTATGATGTCTTTTATTTCGATACATTAAATTCTTTCAACTTTTCTTCCAGACCATTAGCCTATGTGCAAGATAACAGTGGGACGACTGAATCGTTACAGAAGTCAACTCGTTAAAAGCTCTTGATCTTCTCTTTTCAGTTTTCTTATGAAGGATTTGGGTACAAGTGAAAACATCACCTTAGAAAGCTGTTTGAGCCGCTTATATATTTAATCGTGTCGTTGCATTTTGTTTTCTTCTTCATATCGTTTTAGCAATGCTGGCGATTTAATTTCCAATGAAGTATATGAGGCCTCTCAAGAACGCCTTTTAGCCAGGGTTTTGCATACAGTGCATTGTAATAAAGTTCTACGATTGGTGTGCTATTATACTGTAGGTTGCGTACCAGAAGAAAGGCAGGTTATCCTGCATTGGATGCACGTACAGGAAATATTCTCTGCTGAGGTTTGTATTCATTTGCAAAGTTGTTGGACGGATTATATATATATATATACCTATGGCGACTGCCCTCCGGTAGGATGACGTCGTCACAAATAGAGTTCGTAGATCGCGGTGATGCGCGGGTAAGTTCGAAATACGTAGAATGGCGATCAGCTGAGAGTTTACAGCTGGGAGAGTTCGTTGGTAAAAATACGCGATTAAACGAATTTCTTCCCTACCTTTGCAGATTGGAGAGTCGATGACACGATGTCCGGAATTGACGAACAGATATTGGAGCAAATCCAAGGATCTCAGCTGCAGACTGGTATCCTTTTCCATGCGCGAAATCCGTTTTGGTAGTTGTAGTTGTCGATGAATAAAAATTGATTTCGTTGATATATTATGAAGTTTATTGATTTATTTCGATAAATGCTCTACCATATGCCTGGTTACACTTGAAATATAAACTAACACGAAGAGAGGTCTACGTGGAAATACGGAGACCGATACGAGCGGATACGACGGATACGAGCATTTTAACAAATGACAGGGCTATGACGCCATGCGGAGAAGGATTCTGAGAGTGAGAAACTTTCCGGTCCCATTATTAAAAACCACACACAAATTTCGAACATGGGTACATCGAAAGTACATAGGGACCATTTCGGCAATACCGACAATCATCCATTCACTAAAGACACTTTTGGTGAACTTAGGGTGATGTTTCTCAATCATATGGAGTATCTCCTAACTTTCGAACACTTGTTTCGGAACTTTTCGGAAGCCTCTGGCCTTTTCCGAGAATTGGGGGGGGGGGGGTTTCCTCCCATGTACCCTCCAATGACACGATCGAACTCGCTACTGTAAACAACGATCTGACGGTAACCAGAGATGGCCATCAAAAAAACCGGCATAGTCGGCAGGCCCAATTGATGTCACGCTTAGTCCACCCTTTTATTACCCTGGGGACACGTGATAACAATTTTGACGTCTCTGAGGCTGGGGAAACTTTCGACAGGTTGGTCCCACCAAAACAAAGGTCACGAAGTCCGCCTCCATCTTTCCTCAGTCAACGATCACTGTTACCACTGCAAGTCGCGCTTCAGGATACTCCTCGATTTTTGGTCAAGTCGCGCAATTGTGTGTGTATTCCGTTTGACATGGATCAGCAGAGACCACTACGCTCCCACATGCCTGACCTGGGTGACCCCTTGGTCACCCCGGAAGCGGTTCCGGCCCCGTTGCCAGGGCCTTCGGGAGTGGAACCTGCTGGAGACGTCCTTTCCGAGATATATTGTAAAATGTCCGAAGTCATCGAAGTCTGCCTGCGTGCTTACACAACTTCGAAAATCGCGGGCGGTGGCGCTAGTGGTGCGCCTGGGAATCCACAAATAGTGGAGCGTCTGGCCAAAATTGAACAGTTACAGGCCACCATGCTCGCCAAGCACAAAGCCCTGCATGACGAGAAACTAACGGGCATGCAAGTTGACATGTCCCGCAAAAAACTCGCCCTTCGCAAGTCAGAGACGACCATCCGTGAGTTAGAGCGACTATTGACGCAATCCCGCGCTCAAACACAGCAGAGAGGAAACCATTGCTGAAATGAGGGCTCAACACGACAACGACACGGCGGATTGGGAGTACCAGGTCGCCATCTTGAACCGTGCTCTACAACGCGCACGGCACCAAAAGATGACCGACGTGTCGTTTGTTTTCTCCGACGGGCCCGCTGAGGTCATCGTGGGTCCCGACGGTCGTTCGGCTACCATCCGCCGGCCCACTCAACGGAATCCGGAGACTCAACCAGGGGCCCCTCCCGGTCAAGCCACGGCACCCACGGACGACCAGGTTGCCTTGGTCAACCCGGTACCTACCGCAGAGCCCCCGCAAGAAGCTGCTCAACATCCTGATACTGAGCAACCAGTGGACTCGGTCGCGACAACCGTGACCCTCTCTGATACATCTTCTGGGTCCGGTTCGTCCACAGCCGAATCTACGGCCTCGGAGAGTATCCTGGATCCCGTCTCCGGAATCCTGGGTGCTCCTCCCGAGTCGGCATCGGATACACTTATGCCCGACAACGCACCACCGGAGAGTCCTCCGATAGAGTGCCCGATCGTGGTGGAAGTGATGGATGTCACAGGAACAACTACATCGGTCTCCTTAGACATCGTCGCTCCCGCGTATCCCACTGGTCAGTGGTCCGCCGTGTCCGCAGCAATGGACATTAAACCATCGGCATCTCCGGACCAGCCTGGAGACCCACGCACCAGTACCCCACTTGATGCCACCCGACGTCTCCAAATGGATGATCATCATGGAAACCCCTTTCCGAACCTGGCTGAGGAAACCGTGCAGTTCGAGCAGGATCAACTGGCCGTTGATACAGTGGCCCAGCGTCGTCAACTAGCTGACCAGCGCCAGAGTAAACGGGCCCGACGCAAGTAGTTCCTTTCCATGCTTTTGATCGAGTCTCTGATGCCTCTCAACATTTAGGGTTTTTTCCTTTGGGCCTAGGCCTCGTTTCACTTGTCGTCCACTCTTTATGGCTCCTGAATATTTCTTCTTTGTTTCATTTATTCAGCCATTTTTCTTATTTCATGTGTCAGTTATATCTTGAAAATATTGTATCTGCTTTTGGGGTGGGTTTATTGCCGTACGAGATCATAATAATGGGTTTATATCATTTTTACCGACAACCAGTGTAATTTTTACACAGCTTGCATGCTGGTGATACAATTCGG
>JAQGAF010003888.1:0-15926 GCA_034687865.1 Kryphioiulus occultus
TAAATTGCTGATATTTCTGTCAATCATGCACTCGAGTAAGGTCCGCTGAATAACTGGTAAGTTAATTTTTTATTGATATGCGTGTTTTTAAAAAACGTAGTATAAAATAAAATGTAACATAAGGATAACATGACGATAACATGAGGAATTTAACTGATGAAGACACATCAAAGAAAAAATGAGATAATTAAAAACGTAGTTACGTAGAGAGCGACACTTACACATGAGAAACATGCAATCTGGTTTTCCATTACCGAGTGGGAAACACGCAGCCATTACCTAGTTTATAAAACTGATATTAGTGAGGTACGTGTCTTCAGTATAGGATTATCAACTCTGCGTCTATGACATCATGGAATGATTATGTTTTAACAGGAATAAATTGACCTCGTTTACGAAAAATAAATTTTGGTAATGTGTTTGGTTGCTTTAGCTCAGAAAGGTGGAGTTTTTGAATTTTGAAAACACGTTTTTTTGCATCTAAGAGTTATCAAAACTGACATCTTGGAAAGATTATGTTTTAACAGGAATAAATTGACCTCGTAGATGATCAGGAGGTTAACAGGCAACTGACGGGATATCATTTTTTAATTTGGGTGAAAAACCATCATTCATGGTGATTACTAATTTCTGAAAACAAAATTCTCTGAATTTTCCAGACCACAATTTTATTTAACACAACATTTATATTATAATAAGGAATGATAAGAAAAATGCCATATTTGAATTTCAAATTCCCCTGAGTTTTCCAGGTTGAATAGCAAATTTCCTAAGGTCTCCAGGTATTTTAGGTTTGTTGTCACCATGTTATCTGGCATCTAATTTTGTACAAATGTCTGCTCTGGTTTTTTTGTTTTGAATACTTTGCTTTTCAATCTTTTATGCAATGGATCCATCTATTTTGCCAACATTTTTGTCAATGATTATGTCATGGCATAACTTACTAAGGTCTGAAAATGAACATTAATGTGGCTGACCTAGGGGATGAGGAGATCTCAAAATCACGGTGCATGCGAGGGAAACTAATATATTTGAAAATAAGGTTTATTTAATCCAAGAACTATTTTAAACAAATACCAGGGCGGGATTTGCGTTAAATTTTGTGCCAAAAATATTATAGGAGTTGTGTCATAAATACAATCTAGAGAACACGTTTTTTACATCTAAGAGTTATCAACTGCTTGCTGAAACTTTTTAACAGAGAAAATAAATGTTAATGACCTCCTAAGCAAATAATTCCTCACCCCAACTTCAAAAATAACTCAACTTAAAAATTGTCAATTAAAACAGGTGAAGCAAGTTTTTGTAAATATAGTTCTGTCATAGTGTTGAGAACTTGAGTACAGTATTTATGATCTGATGCAAAGATCACTGCAACATGCATGTCATAAGTGTATTGTCTACTTACCTTTATGTCTATTGCTCAGATTGTAGACGAGCTAGCTTTCCAAAGTTGTGCAATTTTATAAACTTCTGTGGAAGGAAAAAGAATGATTTCTAATGAAAGTTATTTTAACGTTGGAAACAACATTAGAATTTCATTTGTCTGCAAAGGGGAATTTTTCGAGACAATTATCAGCTTTCAAAAAAATTATCATTTCCATAACTATTATTCACAATGTACTTTACCTCAATAATTCTCCAGAACTAATTAAAATATAGCATGACAAACACTTTACAATTAAACGCATTTTAATTTCAATTATTCACAAACTTCAAAAATAGTTTGCCGAGCTTACGACATGATGTTCAATTGTAATTTCAATTATTGCACAACGAGGCAGTCTCGGAATATTATCCCGAATCTGATACAACCTGTGGAATTAAGTCGTTCGTACTGTAAAAAATAAATGACCCATATATGCGTGTTACTGTTTACGCAACTGACGTTTACTCTCATAGAGAAACTGCATTAAATTTCATCGTAGCTAACCGAATATTAATAAATCTCCTGATTACTTTTATCAGGATCATGCAAATAAACGGATACGGTATACAAACGTAGCCTCTTCCTCATTTCTTTGCATTCATAAACTGCATCTTGCAATGCTTCGATGCACAATCTGCTATCTACGTGACCACAGCGATCAGGGCGATACAAGCCTGAAACGAAGGTTATATCACATCCGGTATGTTAAATTACTTATTAATGCTACCAGTTTACTTACCTATTGTGCCTTGCCACTTGCAGTAATTCCGGCTGTCATTATGTCCTTGAAGTGCTTGCAAATTTTGGATCCATGGAATATCGGTCGTCACCGTGTAATTGCCATCTAGGAAGTCCCCTACGAAATATGGGAAAAATATTCATGTATTGCGCTCAGTATTTTATCAATACGTTTTCCGCATTGCAGCGCAATTAGTTCAACAATTTT
This sequence comes from Kryphioiulus occultus, assembly GCA_034687865.1. NCBI lineage: Eukaryota > Metazoa > Arthropoda > Diplopoda > Julida > Julidae > Kryphioiulus > Kryphioiulus occultus. The sequence continues at coordinate 2,376 of JAQGAF010003888.1, forward strand.
TTAACTAAATGAAAGCTATAAATTGACTTGGGCTAGGAACTAGGAAAGATCTTTGTAACAACTTTGCATGGAGAAATATTTATGACAGAAAATCTATACACAGGGTGACATTTGTATGGATTTGGCAAAATTTTAATTCTGAAAGGGCAAAATTGGTTTAGCCTGCCACATTTTAAACAAAGCTTTAATAATTAAAAAAATGCCGAAGGCAATTTTTTAGAAAAATTACAAGATACAATGGATTTTTGTGTATGAATATTAATAACGATGTGAACAATAGTGGTTGAAACCACCAGATGTCAAACAATGCATTTTTGCAGACTACTTATGTCTAAATTTTAAGAAATATCCATAATGATGGAAACGTTGTAGATTTTTTTCTTGAAAAATTTGATAAGCAGCCAACTACCGTACTTCACATTTATGAACGCCATAGGCGAAATTAAAAAAAAACAATCAGCAACAATAATGGATTTTTGGTGTATTTTAGTGGATTTTTCATAAGAAATATTAGGAAATGTAAATGATAATGAAAACGTTGTAGGCGAAATTTAACAACAATGTAGATATCAAATACAGTTTTCCTGAGATACCAATCAAAATCGTTGAGCCACAATAAATTTCCAAACATCATATGAATTTCCCTGACTTTTCCTGACAAAATCAATTTCCCTGACTTCTCCGGGTTTTCCAGGTATTCCTGACGGTATAGATTATTTGCTGGTTTACCTTGCATTCGGTAAAAATGTCTTCCCCAAGGATAAGTTGCTTGTTTAGAAGACGTCGACCCATAACCCTTACTGAATCCATGTTCAGACACAAGTTTACTGAAAATTTTCATGAAAACAAATACATGTAGTTGAGAAAGACCAAAATAAAAACAAATTTCGAAAGAGAAAAAAGTTGAGATGACACCAATGTAATGAAATAATTGTAATTTTGACAAGAATATCTCCTTCATCGATGGCCGAGCCAAAGTTCTCACCTGTTAATCTTAGTGATGAGCTGCATCCAACTAAAAATGGCCTGCCGATGGACTAAGCGGAAATCGAATGTGGAGCTGGAGTCCCATGCCACACAAACATTATACGAGCTGGACACATATTGTAGTGCCGTTTTCTCAATGGCGGCTAAATCAAACTAGAATTAAAAAGCAAAAATTAAAATATTACATTTGCAAAAATGCTTAGAATATCTGAAAATCAAAGCATTCGATATGATGCCCAAATAGACTAGACATACCGGGTTCTTACCAAAATTTGCAACTCAAGTTCCCTGAACAAATTTCCCTGACTTATCAAATAAAAAAATATCACATGTAAGTAAAATTACCACACTTTGTCCATTCAAGTGGTCAAGTACATGTATATGATATTTTTAAATTTTTTCACATGCATATATCTAATTTGTTTCAGAATTTTCATCTAAGCTAGACCACACAAAAATTCTAAAAAAAATTAAATGGGTTTTAATAATAAACATGAGAGCAATGCCTGCAAATTAGCGGTTAAGAGAATGCCATAGGCGAAAATGCAAATTTGAAGACATTCTTAGAAATATTAATATTCAAGAGAATACTGTAGGCCATTTTTTGTTTTAAAAAAACTAGACTAGAAATGACAGAATTAATATAAACAGGCGAAATTTGTCGAAAAATCACATCTTAAATGATGAATTTTAGTCAATACCTGCTGAGATTTTTCTTAGCAGTAAAATATAGGAGCACTTGACAAACTCCTTGACCAACCCAAGAAATTGTCCCTCAATTTAAGCATATTTCTACGATAGATTTTAGCTCTTTTCTTTAAAAGTGACCTCCATAGGAGACTTTTTACAAAAACTTTACTTGACATAACGAATTGTAGGTGTAATTTATAAGATGTTTTTTAAAAAAATGAATTAAAAATTAAAAAATTTCCAGTCAAAAAACTGAAATTCAAATTTTTTTGAAAGTTTTCCCTGACTTTCCCTGACGTTTTGGGCAAAATGTCCAATTTCCCTGACTTTCCCTGACCACATTTCATTTCCCCAACTTTCCCTGACCATATTTTATTTCCCCGACTTTCCCTGAAGGTATGAACACTGGACTATGAGAGATTGAAATCTGCAAAGGCATAAATGGGAGATCACTTATTCCGACTAAACATTTTACCGCAGGAAATTGAGCTGGCACTGCTGCATCCCCTGCAGATTCACTGCCAACGAATGGCTGGACAAACAAAAGACGGTTGCGCCTAGCAGGCAGACGTCCGAGGTCTTTGGCGATATTAACTGCATCAACTTTCGGGCACTGCGATATGGCAATTTTGGCTAGAAGTGGGCATCGTCTCAGGCGTATGTTGCGCAGAATCCTGCAGGCCTCCACTGCAATCAAGAAAGTGTCTCATGTGTCACTGTGATCTCAAGTGTTTTAGTGTTAAAGTGTTTCTTTTGAAATAAACTTTTGGTTATCATAAATGTTTGCAACCCTTCATGCTCTTTAGAACACATTTCCACTCATTATCGGATGAGATAGAATGATTCTTTTTAGCGTTACTCAAAATAAAATAACACTAGAACGTCTTTCATTTCAACTTTTTAATAGCAGTATTTTTGATTATTTTCACAGGTTTGCTAATTTAACTTAATATTGCGGAAGGCAGGATTTACAACCTTGGCATCATGGTATATACCAAAATGTGCACCTCAATTTCCTTGACTTTCCCTGACCAAATCTGACTAATTTCCCTGACTTTTCAAATAAAAAATGTTACAAGTAATTAAAATTAACTTTGTCTGCAACATTTCACTTAACTATATTTTTTTATTTTTCTGTCGTGATGACAAGCCAAATCTTCAATTGAATATCCCTGATTTTTCCCGGTTTTCCGGACACTTTATGGAGGAAATGCCCTAGGCGAAATTTTTTTAACAAAAATAATGCGTTTTAGGTGAAATTTTCATAAGGAAAATTAACGATAATGATAAGAAATGATAATTGACCGGCATAGGCAAAAGTAGAACACAAATACAACTTTTCTAATGCTTCTCATGAGATATTTATACCAATCAAAATTGTTATGCCACAACAAATTTCCAGACATTATGAATTTCCCTGACTTGCCCTTGATTTTCCCTGACTTTCACTGACCACATTTCATTTCCTTTATGGTATAAACCCTGTAATAGGCAATTTGCACAGTTTGTAAGTACTTACATTAAAGTTTATAACAAATAAACCTATTCTAATATTTATTTTGTTAGAAAAAACAATTAAAAATAATGCAAATGTGAAAATACAATAAAAGTGCTTCAGGATAAACATGCAAATACCTATTTCATGATCTCACCTTCCAAGTGCTCCATTTTAGGACAGTGTCGCAGACAAATATCGGATATGCCGCACGATATGACAGTGAGGCTGGACAATGTATCAGACATCACTTTCAGTACCTAAGGAAAGAAAACACGCTTTAGGTTAAATATTAAACATTTTCCAAGTGAAAACAAGAAAACAAACTTGCAGCATTGATTAATTTAAAACCTTGAACGTTTGATAAAAGGGGTTAAAAATGCATAAGGGAAAATGAATCATTGGTTCTTTACAGCTGTATTTTCTAACTCACTATGATTGCGGCTCTCTACGTGATCTGCACATATAGTTTGTTTGTTTGTGGAATTTTTAACGTTGGCCTATTTTCGCACCTATTGGGCCCATCACCAATGCCAGAGGGCAGACCGTCCACCTGGAAATTTAGCCGCAGAGAGGAATATACCCCCTGTGGGATCTTTAACGTGAGGAGAACAAGGGGGATCCGCACGGGGCCTCGGTTTAAACTCTCATCCAAAAGAGCCGCCACACAGGGATACAACATATCACATGCATTGGTAGCAGCATGGAGTATGGAGAGGGCAAATCTGGAGTGTTGCCATTAATGTCAAGTGAGAGTATCTGGATATGAAAACCTGGGTGATAAGGGATTGCTCAAATTCATAACAGAATATGAATATCTTGGGATGTTCTTCAATATTGGCAAGAAATACCTGGCCAATATGGATAGGAAAATACTCTGAAAGCCAGTAGAATAGGGGTCTGAGGAAATTAGCCTTTCAGTCATTCTCACAATAAATCATCCGGGGGTTCTGGAAGGGGGTGGGTGAACCAGCAATTGCATGTGGGGGAAATTCTCTGCTACAGTTGGTTGGAGTTAGAGTGCATGCAGTGTAGAAATGCTGAGCAGTTTTGGGCGCAAATAGATTCACAGCTGTGGAGGCACTGCATGGATATACTGGGTGAGGCTGATGGAAATGTCAATTGAAATTGATGATTGATGTATAGGCTATGGAAAGTGCACAATTTAATGGTTAAGTGACCTTTGATCTTAGAATTAATTTTAATGGACATTCCATTTCCAAATTCTAAACCGTTGATGAAACAACCCAATTCCCAGTTTGAAACGTTGTAGAGCATACTTGAATTAGTATAAATCATGTTTCATTTAATTTATTAGAATCGTTTAAAAGGCAGAAAAAAATTACATAAAATGTTGTAAATTTGACCTTGTAGCAATAAGGACATGTGCCATTTTCACAGAACAATCTAATTACAAGGAAACATAGGAACATTTGCATGTGCACTAGTTCACATTCATCTTTTTTTTATAATGTGGTTAGATTGTCCTGAAAAAAATGGAAAGTGTCCTTTAAGCTACAAAGCCAAATTTACACCACTGTATGTTATTTTTTGTGCACGATTCCAATAAATTAAATGAAACGTGATTTGTACAAATTCGAGTATGCTATACCAATTCCAAGTCGGGACTTGGGGTGTTTGAGCAACGGTTTAGAATTTGGAAATAGAATGTCCCTTAAAATGAATTATAAGGTCAAACATAACTTGACCACAGTCCACAGCCTACATTTCAATCATCAACTTCGATTTACATTTCGACAATAAATAATAAGCTGACTTCCCCATTATTTCAGCCTCATCAGGTATAGGATGGTCAAGCTTTGAAACCAGAGATATGGTCAGCAAGTTAACTTATATGAGGTGGCTGTGGTGCATGAACAAGTTAGATAGTTGAAGATTTTTAACATTAGCCTATTTGCGCGTGAGAGGGCCTATCACCAACGTCAAGGGATAGACTGTCCTACTGGCAATTTTGCCTCCAGGGAGAAATACGCGCCGGAGGGATCTTTAACATGAGGAGAGCGGGACCTCGATTTAAATTCTCGTCTGAACGAGACGGCACACAGATTAAATCTCTTGCCCAAACTTTTCCTGCCGACCTCGGTCGGGAGTGAACCCACATCGTGAGTCTAGAGGCCAGTGTGCTACCAATCAACCACTGGTGCCAGGCAACTTTCTGGGTGATCCAGTCAACCTTTTGGGGAGGTCCTGAATCTGCCCCCCCCCCCCCTGGTTACGCCAATGCAGGCCCGATGTGATCACATTACGCGGAGTCTAATGCAACTTCAAATTACTGCACTGTTTTCTGTTGAATTTGTTGAACAATATTGTAGTTTTTCCTTCAAAATTACTGCAGTATACTTGAATAAACTGGAATTTTTTCTCCTGGGGTGCACTATACAATACCCAACATGGTAATTGTTACTGTCATTATTCCGATACTGACAGTAAGTTATCCAAAATTAGAATGAATCCTTCAGTACTGCACCCGTTACACGATCAATATTGCTGTGCGGTCTGTATTTGTTGACGTTTCCTTTTAAGGTTTCCATTGAGTAAAGGTTCCCATTCTGTCAAATCACAAAGAGGTAACTGCCCTACGTTCCACCCCCACCCGGCCATCACCTTCGTGCTACTTTAATTTAAACTGAATGTATCAATTACATTCATTTATAATTAACTCAAGCTAGCTAGTATTAGACAATAATGATACCTTGCATCAAGAACAGTTGCATTACATGTGAAAATAGAACCAACCTTCAGCAGCAGTTGAAAGTAATTTTCCAACGAAGTGAACGGACATGTCTGAAACTCGGGGATTGCTTCAGATTTCCCACCGAAAACTTTTTCAAATGAACATTCGAGCTATAAAGTCAAAAAGCAAACATTAGAACTACCTCTCACACCATTTAAAAATTGATGCTGCCAATGTTGCAAACAGGAGCTAATCAATTAATGCACCAAAACCATCAATGACTTGCATGGTTTTACGAAAGTGACTTGAGATGCACTCGAACCGGAACACTAATACATGTATTGTACAGCAGAACCCCAGCTAGAGCTTGGTTTGAAATACAGTGTGTTATTGAGCTCATCTCATCATTCTGAGCATTATTTTGCGATATTATCATCTTGCGATATTGTCATCCACACACAGTTGTGATTTGGCTAGCTACTTTATACAATGTTGATTTAGCACCAATTTGACAGTAGCTAAACAATTCAACAACACCCTGCATATTACTACAGATACAGGTGAGCGTGTAGTCTGCAAGAATCAAGAAAACAACTTACGATTTTAAATTCCTTTGTCGTCAGATGTGGCTGTGATGACAGAACAACAAACAAGGCACACCAGAGTCGTGCATTGTCGCAACACAATTCTTCTCCGGTAATTTCAAGCGCCTTGCGTAAATAACCAAAGGCCTGGAAATAAAATTTCTTTTAAGAATCAAGTTTGTCACATCTCAGGAGAAAACGTTTCATAGTATCTTCGATATTATTGCAGTTTTGCTGCACTTTTCCTGCAGTTTTACTTGACTTTTACTGCAGTTATTCTGCAGTACCTGCAATGTTTCAGCTTCAAAAATACTGCAATTTAAATCGCACATGCTACTGATTCTAGAATATGTATTCTAATTAAAGATGTTTTATATTTTGCTAGCATTCTTGCATCCATTTATGTGTTAATAAACAGTTTATCGTTGGTTTAATTAAGTTCAAGTGCATTTTTCCAAGTTAAGAGTTTGAGATTTGAGAGTTGAGAACAACTACAACCATTAAAAGTAATATCTGAGGTTTGTCCATTTCATAGTAATCATAGATATTTCTTTATAATTTTGGAAAGAGTGAAATCTCGATCTAAGAAACTTATTAATTTAATTGCTTTCTGCTGCTTACGATTTCAAATCTTGTGTGGTGGGTTTTTAATTTTCCCAACTTTTTTTTAATTAATAATCGATGCAATTTATAAATTAAAATCGAGTTAAGCACATAAATCAACATCACGCCCCACAATTTTAGTATGATTGGCATGTACATGTATGTGCTGGAGATCCTATTTCAGAAAATTCCCTGAATTTGAAAACTTTCTTGGTCATCAATGATTTATCATTGGGGGATAAAAATGATAACGAATAGTTTCGACTCTTCAAAAAGGACACCACGAATTTTAAGGCATTTGCTATTGACAAATTTTACTGTTTCAATAAATGTGAAGGACTTATGAAAGTGAGGTTTTTTAGGTAATTTTGCAAGTTTTATAAAATGTGTAGTAATAGTACAGTGCAATTGCAGAAAACCGCGGTATATCAACAAGAACCTTCCCATCAGGCTTACAATTTACTCGAGGCAAAAGGATTTTGCTGAACTTCGATACGCTGTAACATTTATTAACATTAAGCATTCATAAGGTGTTATACGACACATCATTTTACGACTTTTAAAGTGTTTAAAATGTAAAACGTCACACAAACTGTGTCATATGCGGAATACCAGTTTAGAAGTACGCAACTTTTGTTGTATTTAGAGGATGTCAAACGATAGTCCTTCTAATTTTTAACGACATCATCACTGCACACAGCAAATCAAGTTTCAACTAAATTCTTGTGCCACGAGTAAATTGAGGCCTTCTAGGAGGTACTTTTTGATATCGAGTGTAAAGCCTCATTAGAAATTTGTTTTGGAATTTGACAGAATGCAGTTACTGTGCGAAATGTTGGGAGCACGTTCCAGTTTGCAGTGACATTAAAGTTCCACATTCTCATACAACTTGAAATGTTTTGCTACAAAAATGACATCATAACCGATTGTGGAGAAAGGTCAAATAAAAAATGTAATATTTATGCAATTAGAATGATTTCACCCCGTTAGGTGTGGCAGGCATAGGGCAATTTTACGTAATTTTGAAATTCTATAAAACAACAACTTTGGCTTTCAAAATTAATTTTTGCATAGTTTTCTAATGCTCGGAAACGATTGTGAAATTTTTTCCACCTTACATCTCCCTGTTAGAACTCATGATTTGTGTCATATTTTTGGATGTTCCCTTTCGAACTATAAGCCAGACATGTGATGTGAATTAGTAAATAGAACGCATCAATCCTAATTGAGTGTTGTTACTTTTAACGTGTTGTGTGGAAATGTTATTCTAGCAACATTTTTTGCCATGGATTTCAAATTTTTTTTTAAATTTTCAAATGTTGCATTTATAGCTCTTTTTTTTAACTTTCATTAGAATTCGGTCCTTTTTCACACAGCTTGTGAAACTACAGTCCATTATGAGTTCAAAAAGCCTAAAAACACAGGGTTTTAAAGAAAAAAATTTTCTTGGACTTTTTTCCAGAAATCAAGTATAATTAGAGTTCGAATATGCCGTTTTTTCGCATGGCACTAGAAACTACAGATTATTAGGAGTAATTAAAATGCCAACTACAGGATATTAATGAATTTGTAAATTTTACATGCTTTATCCACCTTTACATTTAAAAAAAATAAATGCATAATTTTGATGCTCATGATATTTTATACTAACAAATTTGTTACATGCCTCAAACAATAGTTGCACAGGCGATTGAAGTTAAAATCAACTGCAAATGGAACAACAATCTTACCTTAGAATAATCATTCAGCTCCTTAAAAAACATCAAACCAAGTCGGTATAATACATCGACTTGTTTTTTTGTATCACTGAAAAAAATTCGACAGCAAGCATAAGTGAACAATGTTTAATAACTGCGTAGGGCAACAATTAAAATTGCTAAAAGTCACTTACTCTTTATAAAAGTCTAAAAATTTGAGGTAAACATCAGTCAGCTCCTGTTTGTGGACAAGAGGGGTTTCCTTCTCATAAAACGATCGCAAGCCCTTAGAAAAAAAAAATTTAAATACAGCAAACCATGGGTGACTGAAAGTAAGCAAGCATGTCTGATAATTCGGGGATCATCCTTAGGAGAAAAAATTAAAAAGTTGATTCGAGTAGACTTCAGTTTTTCTGCAGAGAATTGCGGTATATTCGAATCAACTGCACTAAGTCTTATATTACGAAGGTAGATCAAAATAACTTGTTTACTTTATAACTAATTTTTAGAACGTCAGATGGAAAATTGAAATATACGAAATATATACAACTTGTTCCCTATAATGACCGTTGGCATCGTTGATGACGTTCTAAAGTTTGTGCAAGACAAAATTACATGCCTTTCGGAAAAAAATTCACTACAATTAAACAGCGCTCAAGTTTTTAAAGGGTTACAGGCTTACATGAAATTCCTCAGTAAATGTTGTCAGTGTATGGCTACAAATTCATTTCGTCCAAAACCAAGGTTTGGTGTAAAAAGTTCAACAATGGTTGCATTTTTATTCGTGATTTGCGACAAGCAGAGTCAAAACTTTCTGACTTGTACAAAGTTAATTGATGGCAGAGATCTACAAATGATGTGCAATCAGCAGGAATTTATTTGTTGTCTTTTGCGTTGTTGAAAAATGGCTTGGACCGACTTGAACCTGTCAACATACACTGGCGAAACAATTTTCCGATTCACTTCATGTGCATGTAAGCCTGTAACCAATATAGAAAAGCATATAACCGAGTTACTGAGCGTGCTGTACAATTCTCGTGATTTTTTTAAAAAATTGTTTTATACAAAAATCTAGAACGCCATCAGCGACATCAATGCCAAAAAGTGATCATTTGTAGGGAACAAATTGCCTAATATTTTGTGCATTTCAATTTTTTTTGCGACGTTCCAATAATTAATTATAAAATAAAGAACAAGACATTTTATGTTGTAAAACTACTGTATTAGAACCATCTATTGGCGAAGGTGGAAAATTCTAAAAAAAAGGTTTGAGTTAACCTTAGTGCCCTTTACTGGGTTTGGCGCCCAAATAGGTGGCGCTTCTCTCTGCCCCTGAGACATGGAATGCACATTCCTGTGCATGCACAGGTCGTGCTAACATTTCCTCTCTCGTTGTTTTCTTATGGCTAATCATTGCTATTTGTTACTTCGTTTTGGGTACATGCATGTTAATGTTTGAAAATACAAGTTAATAATCGTTAGTTGCTCTGTTTAAATAGACTCAAAAGTCAACAGTTTGTTTAGAATTATAGCCTATGTCCCATTATACCCTTGTCACCCTTACTGTAGTTTTTTGTTTCACAGTAAAAGTAGTGGGATAACTGCAGTATTTGCAGTGTTTTTGAGGTTCGGTGGTGGTCATATGTATTGGTACCCTCACCACAATTTAAGATTTCGGTGTATAAATAAATGTTCTGGTAAGCTGTAGACAAAACAGCCATTTTATAATAATCATTAGGCCCTTACGAACCTGGAAAGCAGTTATTTGAAAATTCTATCATCAATCAACAATATACAGTGTACATGCAATGAACATAAATGTGACTGAATGGGACACTAAGTTAATTACCAGTACATGTAGGCCTAAAAAGATATTCTTTCTGGGTCAATGCCACTGAGCAAAGGCTCTTAGATAAATCGTTTCAGGATCTATGATAACTACCACGCTTTACATTTTTGAATTTGAATTCTCAACCACCTTATATTTCTAAAAAATGTGCTTTTGTTAAATTTTCGGTTAATTCAAAAGCAGTTTTTCGTAAACGGACTATTCATACAGGATATCTTGGCAAGGGGGAAGGAGACTTCGAAAACCGGACACTGCAAACGAAGTGGATCATCCGCTCTTCTGGATTAGAAGAGTTGTATTTGTGATACTGTAGCCTACGGCGTTTTCATTATAGGATATTTCCTAATAATTCTTATAAAAACGCCACAACTAAAATACATTACGTCTGCTGATTTTTTGTAAAAAAATTCGCCTATGGCTTTCATAAATAATAAATGTGGTAGTTGGCTACTTATCAAGTTTGTATATGGATTAAGTTTTTAAACAAAAAAAAATTACCTGCAGCGCTTTCATCATGAAAACATTTTTAAACTTCGAAATAGGTTTGCATGTTATTAATATTAATAGACAAAAAAAACAATATTTCTTGTAATTTTTCAACTTTCGCCATTGGCATTCCCTTAAGCATTAATATTAGTATTTCCTTCTACAAAATTGTGGGATAAAAATCGATCATTTTATGATCTAGTTTTTAGAAAATTGTTTTTGTACAATTTTCAGTTAATTCAAAAGCAGTTTTTCGTAAAGAGAGCATTCATATAGGATATCTGGGCAAGGGGGGAATGAGTCTTCAAAAACTATACACTGCACTGGAAGTGGAAGCGGATCATCCGCTCTTCTGGGTTAGAAGAGTTGTATTTGTGATATACTTTTAATAAAAATTTCGCCCCGGCGTTTTTATTATAGAATATTTGCTAAATGCTTAAAAACACCACAACTAAAATCCATTACATCTGCTGATTTTTGTTAAAAAATTCGCCTACGGCATTCATAAATAATAAATGTGATAGTTGGCTACTTATCAACTCTATATATGGATCAAGTTTTTAAACAAAAACATCCCTACAGCGTTTTCATCATGAAAACATTTTTAAATTTCGAAATTGATTTGAATGTTATTAATATTAATAGACAAAAAACTATTTCCTTAAATTTTTCAACTCTCGCCATCGTAATATTTGTATTTCCCTCTACAAAATTGTGGGCTAAATTCGATCATTTTATGATCTAGACTTTCTACAATTTTTGCAGTACATGTATAGCATTTGAAATTGGATATTCATTTCCCTTCAGATCTGGATCTTTTAATGTCTGGAAAACCTGGTAAAGTTGGGGAAATTTAATTAAAATTAATAGTTTTTTATTTTTATTCAATGTGAAAGCGTTTTTTCATAATCAGACAGGACATGGGGTGGTTTATGAAAAACCGGGGAGGGGGTGGGTCTAAAAACCATGAAAATTCCCGGACGTCTTTTATGGATGACCCCAAAGTGCATGCATATGGATATTCACAGTAAACATTTAATCGATTATCTAACATCATCAGAATCATTCCAAGTTGCATATTGGCATTTTATAGTTTGTACTATACCTGTACTCAAGTGTTGGCCAAGAATATTGTATTAGTTTTGAGCTTCTCGTATAGAATTATCAAGACTGAAACCTTGTTAACAGCATAATCAGTGAGACATGATTACTAAACATGTAAACATTCAACATACCTGCCATGCCAGAAGCTGGGATGGTGAAATACTGATAGCATTCTTGAAAGCAGCCACAGCTTCTTCGATTTCTTGTAATTCTTGAGCAGCATATCCATAAAACACCAAGGCATTGTAATTCTTCTGGTCGACATTCAGTATTTCCTTTTAATTAAACAAAGGGAAAATGTGAAAAGGCAGTTGGTGAGTAGCCACCAGCCAATGATGAAGTTACTGTATAGAAGTTTTGGCAAACAGAGACTTAACGGGCAGTTCCCCTCCCACCCCTGCCATTGTGAGGAGGTTGTCCCGACAGTTGAGACATCTTAGGGGATTCAATGAGAGAGTAGCTCTGGAAGAAGCCCCAAGACGTTGATGCGAGACGAAGACCGTTTCGCGGGAGTCGGACGGCGAGCGCTAGAGGTTTGACCGATGGAGAACCAACGGAGGCGGGGAGCATAAGAGTTCCCCGACGAGCGTGCATAAAGCTGATGAAGACAGACACGCAAGTGTATAACTAATCAGCCTTTATTTCTATTTTTCACAGGAGGATAAACAGCCGAACGAACGCAGCCGGGAAGAAAGTCCAAGACCAACTGCCTCTTCTTCATATTTACGAGGTATTTATACCCTCTTTCCCTTTGGATAGGTGTCGCCCTCTATGGGTGACATTGTGGACCATCCTCTTCCTAGCGGTCTGCGGCGAATTTCGGTGTGTGTGTGTGTACGGGGATCAGTGTTTTCTCTCTCTCGATTATGGTGTAAGTACGATTATTTATATAGACTTACGTAGGGTATAGTTCGGGTAGATTAGATTTAGGATATTTAGGAGATTTAGGATAGTGGGATAGGGGATAGTTTTGTGAAGGGTAGGCCAAAGTAGAATAACAGACCCCAACACGTGACGGGTGCACACGTGGTGACAATTTTTACGCAATATAGAGGCGCACCGTACGAAACCGCGCGAACGTAAACACTGGTCAATAACAGGAGATTTAAAGCCGGTTAGACCATTTATCGATACCGCGCACCCTACGGAAATAAAGCGCGAACGTAAACAACTGCAAGACAAGCGTGGCCACGTGCGCATAGAGAGCGGGAATTTCGAATTGAATCAGCTCGTATATAGAGGTGAAGTAGGATAGCATGTAAGGTGTTAGCTGGATTAAATTGTGATTATAGTCAGGTTATTTGAATAATTGTGGGTATAATCAGAGTAGTCAGATTGGTCAGGTAGGGCTTAAACAGATA
>JAQGAF010003889.1:0-15923 GCA_034687865.1 Kryphioiulus occultus
TGCCGTTTCTCGAACTCGTTAAGCGAACTCGATAGGTTTTCGAACTAGTTGCGTTTCCTGTCTGAACGAGGTATAAGTGGCTAAAATTTTTTGGACGGATTTTGAATTTGCTGCTCAGCCGAACGCAGTCACGTGCCGACGCGCACGAGGCAACCATGGCAACCGTGGAACGTCAGATTCCATTTCTAAAGACGTTCTAGTTTTGAAGATGTTCTATTTTTCCAAAATAAGCGCTATTTGCTTTTTCAAGCTTAAAATGCCAATCGCTTGCCAAGTTTACTGAATATCTCAAGTAAAAACGACCATTAGCAGGTAATTATTGTATTAGTAGTTCAAAAAAACACGATAATTTTCAGTTGTATTTTCGCGAAAATCTGTGTTTCACGTTTTTCGAATAGTGGTGTCCAGCTACATTTAGATTGATTCGAAACTTGTTCACTATACTTTTCACAATTCAGAATTAGTTATTTAAATAATGTTTCGTGTTGTATGCGCACACCATGCATAGCGATGATCCAGTCCTCCGGTTGCAGCTGTTGGTTTGACAAAAGCTGATCTGTCAACCTGGGTCCTTTTCCATAAACGTGTACACGTTACAAATGTACATGTATGGACTGGAAAATAAGGGCTAGTAAAATGCAAATTGTGTCCCACCAATTATATTTTACAACTTGTTATCATTACAGTTCGACTAAATGCACTTGGTAACTTGTAAGGTATGGAGTAATAGAATTAAGTGTAATACATAATCCGTTATTGTGGAACTTGTACGTATTACTCCATACTGGTACCGGGTGTTTCAGAAGCCATGGTCACAAATGAAACATGTGCTTGTACTCATGAAAACAAACCCTTTGCGTATTACTCCATACGTCTACAGGGTGTTTCAGAAGTAATGGTCACAAATGAAACATGTGTTAGTTGCATGAATATGAACACATGTGCATTACTCCATAGCTCCGTAAGTGCAATCCACACATTTGCGGAATAGGGCCCTATAGTTGGCTTTGGAAATTTGAGTCTTGGCTCGATTATTGTCTGACGTCACCCACCTGGTGACGTCAGCCTAGGTGGGCTTTCCGGCTCGTAAGACGCTGGTTCATCGTTTCTTGAACTCGGAGGCGATGGGGATCAGCTGGCGACCTCTGACCTTTATGTATATTAAGGTAATTTGCTTTCGCGGGGCACCCTTATCGCCATCACGCCGTTTTTTGTCACTTCTAGCCCCACCATGGTCCAACTTGGTCCTACTATATATTCCACTTTACCCCCTTTTCCTCCTTTTCCCAAACAGTATCCCTTCTTGGGGTACATTGTGTTAGCACCCAGGCCCCACCACCACCACATGGATGTGTGCCTTGGCCCACTGGTCCCCTACCCCCCTATCCCCTTATCCCCTTTCCTCCTATCCCAGTGCCCCTTACCCCAACTTACCCGTGACCCAACTTACCCCCCTTTACCTTTGACCCCCCCCCTCACCCCCAGCTCAAGACCGGCGTTTTCACCCACTTTTTTTTCTCGTTTCTTCTCGCAGGCGGTCAACTTAAGCGTGACTGAGTGACGTCGCCCCCTCTACCGGCTGCCACGCGCTCGCCACGCACCTAGCGGAAGAGGTTGGCGGGCCAGGAAGAGAAGACTGAAAGACCGAGAGACTAAGAGAGGGGGATAAGCTACGAGGATAGAGAGAAGTAGAGAAGAGTGAGATTAAAAAGGAGGGGTGCAAGGGGCCCCAGTGGCGCCCCCTCTATTGTTCGCAGGGCCAAAGACCTATCAGAGAGCGGATGAAGGAGGTTGCGAGACAGAAGGTGGCGGCGCTGTAGCAGCTGACGTCGCCCCCAATTCCCCCACCCCCACCGACCCCCCCCCCCCTGCCCCCTGGCGGAGTCTACCCCCCGTCTCTCATCTGTTGTCTTCTTTTTACTGTTCTGTTAGTGTTACGCTCACCGGGCCAACCCCATCTGATGGGCTGCACGTGAGCGAGGCATCTCAAAGGTCGTGGGGGTCAAAACGCAGTGATTTCGTCCGCTCCACCCATCGCCCCCACTGCGCCATTATTCCCCCTTTTTTAATTTCAGGCGGGGGTCGTCGAAAAGTTCCAAACGTTTTTGGGCCAGTGCAACAAGTGAATTCTGTGGAGGCCTTCTTGGTGCACCTAACATGTCAATCAAGCTAAAACTGACCCTTCTACATCATGTTTGTGCAAAGCGAAATACGTTTTTTGTTGATATATAAATGAAAACTGTCGGTACACATGTATAAGTTCATGTAGGACATGTGCACACCTAGCCTTACAGTAGGCATCCCCTAACAGCATGTAGGCTTGGATGGACAGCTTGCATAGTGCTAGGTTTTTATTAAGCAAACCTGATGGAGTCCACTGTACACGTATAGTAATGAATATTTATTCCTTTTGTTTAGTTGTAACCATGCCTGTAGTGTGACACTTATGTTTATTACGTCTGAAGAATGCATGCCATGTGGACTGGGCGAGAACAGTTGAAAAGACTATACAGTACAGTTTTGGTATTAGTAGGATATGTGCACACCTCGCAAAAGTGGGTTTCTCCTAACAGCTCCTAGGTTTTTCAGGGCATCTTGCAAATAGCCTACAAAAATAGCATGGATTACATTGGGTCCAGGCAATTTCGTTAACAATAGCCGAATAACAAGAAAAGGCGATCGTTACTTAATTTGAATTATTCTGTACATATACATCGCATAATTTAACTTTAAAAAGTTATTTGCAACTAAAAACCACTTATAGTGTTTGCTTAAAATTTTTCTGTGTAAGTTTGTTAATGAAATTCTCATATTCATGCATTTATTACACACTGTACAGTATTTCAAAATTAATTAATCTATGCTGTCCACCAAGGCAAATTTATTAGTGCTTGTGTCATCGCAATATTTTTGGTGGTTCTCAACTAAGATGCACCTTTCATATTCCTCATCATTTTCATCAGTCAGCTCTGTTTGGCTCACAGATAGTCCAGCAAGTGGCGGATTTAGTCATAGCGGCAGCTATTGGAATATATTCGTCAATGAATATCGAAAATTTGGAGGAATATTCCTCGAAATTTTCGCTATTCATAGCAGATGGGACATCATTTTAGACATTTTCTTCAAAAACGTCTCATGCCTCATGTTTTACGAATCCGCCATGAGGAAACATGCTAACAATAAGCGAATTGTAGATTACAATAACCGATGATTTCTCTGGGTATTTGTATACGAGTGTTCGAGACTTGGTGATTTCGATCCCATTAAGCGGAGTCCACTGTACAAGTATTCCGTTCTATAATCTAAAGTAGTACTGATGCAATCTCACAGAAAAAAATCGTGTCAAAAGCTGCATTTTGCCTTTCTCAGCAGGACAAGAAGAAACACATCACATTCAGGGTACCAGATCACTGGCCGTAGAGGACCACTGAAGACAAGCTTCGAGTCGAAAACTTTCCACCGTTGCCCCACCATGCAGTCAAGGTGCCCAGTCTCCCTGTCATCATTCTATCCAAAACCCCCTCTTTTACCCCTGGGCAGCTTATTTATACGTCTACCCCCAGAAAGACGAGAGAACGTTTCAAGCCCACTTGTGGCTTGCAAGGCACTGAAACATTCCAACTTCATTATAGATGATGGGACTTGGCCAGACAGACCCTTTATCGCCGAGGGGGTGGGTCGCCATCCACCCATAAAAATTAAAATGCCATTTTTGGATGGTTAGTATTTACCCTGCCCCCATAAAACAGCTTAGGTGGAGTTGAAACGATTATTTTGATCCAATCTATACATGTCAAATTCAATGAAATTTACAGACAGTATAAAGTTAAAGATACGTTACAATGTATTCAACATGTTCACTTTGAAACATGTTTTACTTATCCTTTATATGCAAAATATGAAATTAAATTAAACTTCTTTATAAATGTAGTTAGGGTGCATGCGGGTAGATTTTGGAAGGGTTAAATGTTAATGAAGTCCCCCCAGCAGTTCACTGATCGACCAGGTTAAAACGACAAACGCCCTGCACGGTTTTTGGACGATTAACATGCCTGACATGGCTACACCCACCACGGTCTTGAACGAACATACCGTGCTTACCGTTAATGACCACGTCAGAATGTCCCATGAAAAGAATATAAAAATAGCCCGGCTATTAAAGCCCCTCAAAATAACGAAATCTTTGAGTAGTAACAGTGAACGTAGCTCTTTATGTCAGTGGGAATCTGGAATTCCTGGCATTCCTCAGAGATAGGACAACATTTACGAATGATGTTCCAATATTTGAATTCCAAGCGGACAAATGCTCTATCAGCATACTGATGCTAATGTGGTTGGGGGTTATTACACTCATACCTTTATTCCTTACGTTTAATTACACCCGAAATGGGAAATTACACAGGCACTACTTTTAACACACAGTGTATGTCCCATCTTTATGAGGTTACCAAACGACTTATAAAAACAATGTTCTGCGGCTAGATTAGGCAATAAATATCTTTGCAATAAATAAAAATCAACACGTCACTTTTCTACACGGCTTGCTAATTGCAAAACAAACTGATGTAAGGGAAGTCCCATGCATTTTACCTCCGGTGGGTTATCAACCCAATTTTGTTTGGCTAGACATTCCGTGCAATAAAATGCAAAGAATCTGTATTATTTTCCGAATGCCTTTTTGAAGTTAAAAAATCTGAGAAGAAAAAGCCTCATTCCCTAATTTCCCTATGAATACAAAACGCATATTCTTTTAGATATCTCCCATTATGTTTATAGCATTGCCTAACGCCTAGCATTCCATTCATTATGAAGACGGTTCAATAAATGTACATGAAATAAGCAAAAACAAGTTTCGAACTTGTCTTTGGTGTAAATGTGAACCTTTTCATCAACGAGAGATTGCCACCCAATGCACCCAATGAAAAAATCTTTAAAAATGTAAAATCAAGGCAACAAATGCTTCTTTATAGACTTTTCTTGAAGCTTCCTCTTGATGCCACAAGCTGGTGCCTCAGGGCTACCACAGGCGGAGGTCCACTTTGCCAGATGACAAACGCTGCCATGAGATGAGTTTGC
The DNA here is from genome assembly GCA_034687865.1 of Kryphioiulus occultus. Taxonomy (NCBI): domain Eukaryota; kingdom Metazoa; phylum Arthropoda; class Diplopoda; order Julida; family Julidae; genus Kryphioiulus; species Kryphioiulus occultus. Next base: position 5,077 of record JAQGAF010003889.1, read on the forward strand.
AGAATTTTTCATCTCTGAAATCTCCAAGGGAGAGAAAGAGGATTAAAGCATTCAGAGAGTGAAATAACCCCCTTTGATTTCTACCTCCCTTTGTGCTTCAATCCATTAATCGTGCAGTCCACTTTGTTGGATGGCAGTTCAAAGTGAAAGGCACAAGAGGAAAGTTCAATATTTTATTCATTTGGCGTTGTTTGTGCATCCAGAAGGAGTTGCTGGAGGGTACATGATAGGGAGTTTCCATTCGGATCCACCCTTATATGCAGCCATGAAAGCGCTAATTTATTCGCAGCATGCAAATATGGTGGAACCTGTCTATGCTAGACACCCAAGAAACCGACCAAGTGTCCATTTTAGACAGGTGGAATCAAGCTCTGTCGTACCTGCATGCACGTTCAAAACACTACTTTAAAGTTCAAGTTTGGAAACTTTGGCAGAAACGAATTTGCACATGGTCTTAAAGATTCAAATGCAACTAGGCAAGACCCAGAGTCGAATCATTTCTGTTGAAATAATCAGATACAATTGACAAATTGAACAACGTCGAGACTGTTTTAAAGAACTGAAAAAACACCTAAGTTGGATAGACAACTCCATGCCTTATTACAGCAGATTTTTTGGGAAAGTTTAAGCAAACATATCCGCATAATTATGTTTTTATAGATTCGATTGGAAAAACATGGTGTGCAACCAGTCTGTATTAAAGAAATAGAAAGCACATAAGTTGGATGGACAATTCCTTGCCTTATTAAAGCAGATATTTTTGGAAAGTTTGACATTGCACCTACAGAGTTTAAGAGTCTTTATGGTTTTTGCAAGCCAGCCATGCTCGCCACCCACTCGCTATTTCAAACGGCCAGGCTCGACCACAAGAGCCACCGTGAAACCGTGGGGGGACGGGGGGTTCCATTGAAAGGGTCGGAGACCTCAGGTGTTTGTTCACCTTATTTAAAAATTCCAAGAAAAAACAAACATTCGCCCGGCATGCCATCCCTCTCGCGAATAAACAACGCACGAACGTCCCAGATACTCAACCACTGACTCTGCAGCTATGGTCCCCAAACCAGAAATCTGAATGAAATTAAATGCAGAATTCAGAATTAACAAAAATAAGCAAACTGTTGATATACTCCTTAAGCCACCAAACAAATAACGATCTTTGTGCGCTTCTTGACATTTTAAACTTACCAGAAAATGGAAACAAAATGACAACCTTCCCCCAAGGTGAGCTGCTTTCAGACAATAAAACTTATCATCTTAATAGTGCAATACGTCCTATGGACATGCCAAATGCTACAAACACACAGTAGGGCTACATGGTGATTATAAACCGAACCTGACATCGTCATTTCAGATTTTTTTTTAAAAATCTGTTGGACTTATAAAGACAAAATTTTGGGAAAATATAGAAGAAGTAGTTTTTTTCCATGCATTTGATTCACAGGAGTGCCAACAGGTGGCGCTATAACCGCTAGAATCAAAAATTGCGTCCATGCAATGTAAAGCTCAATGTGTTATCTGGTACAGTTCATCGTGACAACAAATCACCGATCAGTGGGAAGCATAATTTCAAAGAAAATTGAATTCAAGAGAGATTTCCATGCTAGAAAATCACCAACGTTGTTCGCAGCCCGTACTTCCCTCAGAAATTGCGATCAACACTGGTTGGCGATTTATCACATGATGTCAGTGGCCATCTTGAGGGTATACAATATGTACATGTAGCTGCCATTTTCAATTCCAGCGATTACTGCGCCGCCTGCTGGCACCCTCTGTGAATCAAATACATGTACATGTAGATTTGACAACTACAGTGTAGGTTTAGAATTGTTCTAAGTCATCCGTTTACGTTATTGAACCTAAACGAAATAAAACACTCCTGACATAAAATCACTGACACGTATTGGGAAAAAACAGGTTCAAAAGCTCATTTCTTGATGAAATTGCTGGTGGAAATTGAATTACTGGAGACGATTTTGACTCAGGATGGCGCCATGCAGCACATTTCGAAGATCAACAGTTACAAAAACTGAGACATCCTTGATGAAATCCGAACCTTCGATGCATCCGAATGCATTTTTCAAAGCAAAACAAACTTTCTTTTGCCTTAGCCAAGATGGCCGACAACACATCCTCCATACCTGCTCGAGAACTAATCGAGAGTCCACCAGCCTAGAACTTGACCTTCTTCGAACTACCTGTCTGAAGTCAGGCCAAGGTAGGCATACCAGTTACCGGTTCCTCCAGAGGAGGGAAAAAAGCGAGAGTTTTTACGGTCCATGGCAGCTCGGATGGCGCCCGCTTGGAATGGATTGGCGCCACAAGAGTTGTTCCCACTTTTTACGTTGCGACTCGTTGTAATAGGCATGCAGACTGTTCATCATTATTATTCCAAATCATAACCGTTTATTAGATGCCTTTTTCCACTTGCGAACGGATTTGCATTTCTTTTTCACTGGATGCATAATCTGCATGCCAATGTCTTTTGAATTTTTTTCTTTTCATTTTTTGTTCGGTTCGGTAGCCTGATAAAAGGTTAAAGGGGCAAGCATTCGTCGAATGAATGCCATTTCCCCAAAAAAGGCAAGTTTTTGCGACCGTAACGGATTGGTGCGCACCAAGATGGCGGCGTGTGGCAACATTAAGATGGCTGTCAAATTAACGACGACCATGATTCCCTTTAGGGTCATTGAAAAGACGTCCGCAAAGTTCTTGGAATTTTATGTTAATGAACAAATGCCATGGTATTTGCTCAAGGGAATTACCAAACTTTCAAAGAAATTTCTTTAGCTTTCAAGACCATGTGATTTTAAAATCTTATTCTTGAAAGCAATGAGGTTAATTCTTAATTGGCTTTCAACTTACTTGAAAATCAGTTAATCTGAAGCCAATTGAAAACTGAAAACGGCGTGTGGCAACATTTAGATGGCTGACAAATTAACGACCCCCGATTATTCCCTTTAGGGTCATTGAAAAGACGTCCTCAAAGTTCTTGGGATTTTATAATGATGAACAAAGTTCTTCGATTAAAATGCATGCATGTTGGACCAAAACTCCATTTCTATTCAAAATAACTAGAAAACAACTGTTGGTGAAAAGAATTTGATAATGGAGCGATAAGAAGTAGGGGCAGGGTGTCACTCAAAGGGGGCCATGTCCAGCGCCCCTAAGCCAACAACCAGTCAATCCATGGTGACAAAAACTGTCCTTGACTAACTGCTTCAAGGCCTTCCATGTTGTGCAGGTACATTCTGAAGCATTAAATACACGCATGTACTTCACTCTCAAATTATCCTAAACCTTTATCTTTGGTTTCCATTCACAAGTCCATTATTGTGTAATGTTTCATTGTACATCGTTAGTTTGGCAATTTCGTTGTACCAGTGATCATGGTTGTACCAAAAGTACCAGGATAACTCTGAACGAACACGAATATTTGTTGTCGAGATGAGAGGGACTCTGGATGCTGGTAAACAACTATACAGAGTAGTGAGCAATAGTAAATTTGCACAGTAAATTTGAATGTGGAAATAAAATTATTTTCATTTTCGTAATGTTTGATTAAATTCTGATGGCAAAACAGGCAAATATTGTAGCAAAATAACAACAAAGAAAAATTCATCTTTCTATTTGTGGGCTACTTCGCATCAAGTGGATACTTCTGATGCTTTCCATAGCTAAGCAAAGAATCCCAGATACATGTACATTCTCACAATGTCTATTAAAAATACAACGATATCTCAACCGTCTCAACTTACATTTAAAGGTATACAGGTATTTAAAAAAAGATGCAACTGCCCACCTTGCAGTACAAAAAGATGCAAAACTTGAACAGAGCGACCAAGTATGATAATGTTGTGGAAGACGTGCTGTTTGCTTCCTCCTCACAAGGTCAATGCCAGGGTCCCCCCACAGTGCCAATCTTGCTACGTTGTATCCATTGCTGCTATTTTTAGCAAGTGGTTGATGACAACTTTTTCATCCTGCTCATCCGAAGCAGCCAAAAAGGCGCTGATACACAAATAATCTTTAGAAGAAAAAAAAAGGTCAAGCAGCCCAGGAAAACAGCGTCACGATTGCAGGCCAGGTATTTAAAATAGGTACCTGCTAAGGCTGCTAGGACAGTAAAAATGGACGAAAAGCCAAACAAAAGACAACATACAAAACATCATACAAACTTATTCAATTTAATGCAACTCAGTATCCTAAAATCAGTATGAGAACCATGTGAATACCGTATGGTAGTGAGTGCAGCCCATCAACCCAATTTAATCGGCAATTACCACCGCATTAAGACTGTCATCATCGTCATTGTAAAATTGAATTTCTTGAAGCTCTCCTTTGGAAGTCAATTCCCAATTATTATGGGAATTATTAATATAATTCGTTACTAGTCCGTTTACTAGGCTTTACACATCTCCAAGCCACAAAGAGAAGGCCCTCAACCCAATCAACTAAATTCCGTAAACCCAATTTAATCGGCAATTACCAACGCATTAAGATTGTCAACATGGGCGCCCACAGAGGGGTGCAAAAGGGGCATTTGCACTCCCCCCCCACTTCCCCTGGAGGTATGGGCAAAAAATATGGATTTAAATATTATTTATATAAAAAACATGGGTTTGCCCCTCCCTGGCAAAAAATCCTGCGGGCGCCCATGTTGTCAACATCAATCGAATTTCTTGAAGCTTATAGCTGTCCATTGGAAGAGAATTCCAATTATTAAGGGAATTAGTATTATTAGTTACTAGGCCCTTTCCCAGGCTTTACACAAACCCAAACCACAAAGAGAAGGTTCTTGGCCAAAAAATGAGGCCCTGCCAGGAATGTCAAGGAAACTAATTCTTGCTAAAACCTTGCTAAAACCACCGTTTCTGAATTTCAGCTTTTGCCTGGAAACTGAAAAACGTTACCAACTTGTATTTTGCTAAGCAAGCTTAAGTCCGTGATATTTTTTACAAAAATACCAAGAACAGCAAAGAAAACCCAATGTCTTAACGGGGGAGACAAATAAAGCCATGCGAAATTTATTCGACAGGTGCAGTCCCAGAGACGGGGTGCCCGTTGGTACCGTCTTGCATTTTTCAGAACATTTTTCAGAGAAACGATCAGGAGGCTCCGAAGGTCCGCAATTAAAAAACTGATATCTGAACTTGAGCAGGTACGAGCTGACCCCTGGCGCCCGGGGCACGGCAGCCACTGTCAACAGGATTCCTCTGGGCCTGACGAGCACCAATCGAATGGTGGCGGCTGGTGATGGGGAGGAGCTTCCGCTGGCAAAGTCAAAAAGGGGCTTTGCATGGCCACAGAGCCCACTAAGCATCCTATTTGAAGTGGATACCACATTCCCCAAGGAGGACATCGCCAGTGCTAGCCGGGCCATCAACAACGAAGCGACCCACCACCGTCTCATCAAGGTAGGCTCTGTCTTCCATCACTTTCTCTGGGGGTGATCTGCTGTCACTTGTTTTGTCATTTGCGGTCATCATCCATGATACTGTCTCCATCATAGTGGATTAAAGATCACGATTTTTAATATTTTTGGACCTCTCACTGGTCTCTAGACCCTTCAGTGCAAATATGCTGTTAGTGCCCAGACTTTATTAATTAATTTTTTTTTGACAAAAATGCACCAGGTTAGTTGGTACCTTCTACATGTAGCTTTAATCAAATGCTTTCCCCAAATGATCCCTTTCAGCTCTCAGTATAAAACAATGTCCCTGGCTGTGCCATTTCAAGTTAAACATAGGCCTTTGTTTTTTTTTATATTTTTGGATCTCATACTGGTACTGCGACCCTTCAGTGCAAATACGTTGTGCAGTGCCCAGATATTCATTTATTTTTTGACAAAAATTGAACCAAGTTCGTTGAGATCTCCTTTCAGCTCTCAGACTAAATAATTTCACTGACTTTTCCATTACTAGGTAAAAAAACGCCGTTATTTTTAATATTTTTGGATCTTTATTGTAAATACGTTGCCAAATTCCAGATTTTACTAATTTATTTGTTTATTTTTTGCCCAAAAATTGAACCAGGTTCGTTGCAGCTTTGTTCTAGTGATTTTTTAACCTGTACATGTAATGGAAAAGCCAGGGAAATTACTTTATAGTAGAAAGTACAGTATAAAGTGATTTCCCTGACTTTTACATTACAAGTTAAATATACGCCGTAATTTTTAATATTTTTGGACCTCGTACTGGTACCTCGACCCTTCAGTGAAAATACGATGCCAGTTTTCATATTTTATTTATTTCTTTTATTATTTTTGGTAAACATTAAACCACGTTCATGGGTAGCTTCGAGCTTTGTAATACTGCTTTAGTGATTTAGTATAATAGTATAATTTCCTTGACTTTTCCGTTAAGTTAAAAATACGCCGTTATTTTTAATATTTTTGGACCTGGTACTGGTATCTCAACCCGTCAGTATAAATATGATGCCAGTGTCCAGATTTTTTTGGCAAAAATTTAACCAGGTTCGTTATATAGGATATCTGAGCTTTGCTCAAGTGCTTTCCCTAAATGGTCCCCTTCATCTTTTGGTCTAAGCCATTTTACTGACGTCTTCATTTTAACTTATGGGTTTCTCTAAATATTCTTGAACACCTGTTGCAAGTGAGCGTCACATGACTGTTTTTCTCAAGAAACACGCATTTATGTTAGTTTTCCTATGAAAAGTGAAACAAGTTCGTTGACAGCTTTGGTATTTGCTCAAGGGCCTTACCTAACTGCCATGGTATTTGCTCAAGGGCCTTACCTAACTGCCATGGTATTTGCTCAAGGGCCTGACCAAACTTTTAAAGAATTTTCTCACGCTTTCAAGACCATGTGATTTTTAGTGATTCTTTACCGTCGTCTTCTTGAAAGCAGTAAGGTTAATTCTTAATTGGCTTCCAACTTACTTGAAAATCAGTTAATCTGATGCCAACTGAAAACTTCCCTGTATTGCATTTGCTCGAGATCAGTGGATTTCGCTGACGTTTTCAAGAAAAATCGCAAATCCAACTCATGGATTTGGTTAAAGTTAGCCTCAAAGTCTTTGTTGGCAAACTGAGAAGCCAACCCATGAGTTCCTGGCATATTTTGGGAAAAGTTGAAACAGATATTCCGTTTGCGAAAAATTCCCAACATTTTCTTTTAAAAACAATGGAACTTGGAAAGTTCAATCGCGTTTGCCAATATTTTCTGAAAGACTTTATGGAACTCGCTGACATATCACTGGAGAACCCAAAGCCGGTTATAAAGAAATCGATTTTCGTCCACTTTCATGTCATGGAATATCAGATTTGACGAACTTATCGACATATTGACAAACATCATATTGGTACAATTAATATCATTATTATGAATAGCGATGATACAATTTCCTTGCATCGGATTTTACGAAATGATATCGAACGCCTTGTGATCGTTCTGATCCATTTCGACAGTGCTTATAGTTTTATTGCTAGAGATCAACAGCAACAACAACAAAAAACAAGGTTGCTTTTTTATATGATGAAACAGTCCAAATGTTTGGTTCCTGAATCACTCGCCAATCCTGGCCTGGGGTTGTTTACCAGAATTGGGGAAGCGATTACCTAATAATCATCATTTTGTAACAGGGAGTGATTTCTGGCGTCTTGGAGGGTGGCGCTGAGAGCGAAAGCGAGAAAGGGAAATGAAGTTCAAGGAGGTTGACCCTGAAATCCTGCATCAACGCTGCGGTTCCCTGCAAGGGCAATTACCCTGGTTTAAGACGAACCAGTGGTGTTGAGATACCGGTTACCTGGCTGATGGATGGTGATAAGCGCATTCCTTAAGCTCAGCGGCAGGTCCCCCCTTACCATGGTCTGACCAACGTTTCAAATGTTTGATATATTATGGGTCAGTGTGGTTGCAACACGTTTGTTTTCCACCTCAGTCAAAAAACGTTTTGTGGAATGTAATTGCATCAAAAGTGAACCAGTTTTTCAAAACTACCAATAAAAGAAAGCCGTTTGACGGTATGATATTCAGTTATTCAGTTTCTTCGAAGGATGAAATTGTAAAGGAATAACTGAATTAGTTACCAAAGCAAATCATTGGGTCACAGGAAAACTTTCTATATTTCAAAGAAACAGATGAACAATCATCAGCTGACACTTATGCCCAAAAGGAAGACAGCATCATGTCGATAAAATCAGAAATATTCTTGTTGAATAAGAGAATCCCTCGTTAAGACCAGTGCATGTTGACTGAACAGAACCCTATATTTTAACAAAGTAAAAAGTAGTTTTTTATTACAGGGTAGGCTACTTTTGACTGCGAAATTTTCCTGTGTCACCACTAAGAGTTTTCAAGAAAAAATGTTTACCGCATAATCTCAGCATTTTAATGCCCGGTTTTCTTTTTCACAGATCACCAATCTCCACAAAAAATGAAGTTCTTAATTTGTGCAACTGTTGCTGTGCTTCTTCTGGCCAGTGTCATCTCTGGTAAGTCTGTTTGCGTAATGACGATGATATGCCATAAAATGGTGGTAATGTACATTTGGGAAACTGTTTTCGCGAACTAAATGTACTATTTGTAATATGAAGAAATAATTATAATTGTTCTCACAAACATCAAGAAACATGTATCAGTTTTCCTCCGTCATTTATGTTAAAATTACCCATTTTGTAAAGTTTACTTTAAATGTTTTAATTATAACCTCGCGAAAACGCTTTCAATTGTCTCAGCATCTTTCTACAAAAAAAAACAATGGCTTTAGCTGTGATAATTAAAACAAACTGACTCTTTGTTACAGTACCATTACCTTTGGACAACAGCTTGGAAGATGCCTTCTCCGTAAAATCAGTCAACAACACATCAGGTAAGACCATTTCACAAGATACAGAATGCGTGCAAATACACTTTTCAAAATAACTATCAACCAAAATGGACGCGACTTGCATGCCCGTTCGAAAGTTCATATGAAAAACGTTGAAATTTTACAACACCAGAAATATTGCATTCTTGCCATACCAGGAATTCCTATAAAGACTTAAGAAATGAATATGCACCGGAAGCAGACAGATGTATTGTGATGCGTTTAATATCGGACTTTCAGAAAATTTAGACAACGAATCCTTCAAGACTGGATTCTTGTGCTGTCAGAACTGGGTGTCTGAGAAATATCACATGGCTTTAGGAATCACAACTAGCATGCAGATCAGATAGAAAAAAATCTTTCCTGAACACAATATGGCCAAATGGCAGCACTGATCACAGCCAGGGTCCAGAAATCCCAGGCTCTCACATCAAGTAGATGATGAATCGAAGAAACCAAGATGAAAATAGGTGGAAGTGGCTAACATGACATCGTCATAAACTTCATGTACATGTATACTCGTAAAAAATGGCTTGCACATTTACCGATCAGACGAAATTCATTGGAAATGCACATAACGGAAATTCTGTTGAAGCCATATGTACGGAAATCACTTACTACACAGATTTTAGAGCTTCGGGTACATAGTTTTTATAAGCCACAAAATATTAGCCACTAATTACCTTACATGCACCGATTTGGTGGTGTCTCGCTGTTTGAAACAGCATGATAGCATATCATTGAATATTTTTACTGCGGTATCTACATTGCTACCTGACAACACTGATGCAGCAACTATATAGGGTCCATACTTGCAAATTCAAAAAATGTTCTGGTGTATGAAAATATAAGCCTACACACATCATCACTCCCCATATGGCAGATGCAGCATTTTAGTCCCCAAATTCCATTTGCAACCATTTCCCCACTTCTTGTCCTGGCCTTTAAAGCTAAAGTTGCAATAATTTTCCTTTTCAAACCGTGTTATGACCGCTGAACTGATTTGGTTTCCCTAATTGTCCACCCACAGTATGCGTACTAAGCAGGGCGGTGTACCAAGATGGGGAATTATTACCTTTCAAGGACCCTTGTGAAGTCTGCCGGTGTCGTCCACCAGGCATTGCATGCGCATATATCCGTTGTGCCAAAAAGGACCCAAAGCCAGACTGTAACATAGTGGAGGTTAAAGGCGAGTGCTGCCCGCAATATCGATGTGGTGAGTAGGCTTATATTCTCCCAAACCTAGAGGATAACATAATGTACTTGCGTGGTCAGGTGGCAATGCTTTCCTAGATACCTGATCATCTTAAGCCAACATTCTTCACAATGCTATCATACGTGTTCAATCTGCCATAGTATATTATAATGTAAATCATGTCAAGCAAACACTTACGATTGATCATCAAGCTACATGTAGCTTCCATCAAAAAAAAGTGTTGTTGGTTAAACAACCACAGTAAGTCTGAACTTTCAAAAGCAAACTACTGACTGAGGAAGTCTTGAAATTATGATGAATGGTCGAGAAATAATAATGAACAGAGAACAGTGGTACAGTGGACTCCGCCCAAGCTATTTTGATAAGAATAGCCGAATGACAAGAAAAAGGGATCGTTATTTAATTTGAATTCTTAAGTACATTACACATCACATAATTTAAGTTTGCAAAGCTATTTTCAGCTACATGTATAAAAAAATCACATACAGTATATGTAGGGCTACATCAATAGGTAAATCAATTGATTTACGCTCGAATGCTGCACACCTAGTCAAACTTATTAGTGCATGCTTCTGTTATCTCAGGTTTTTTTTGGTGGTTTCTCAACTAAGATGCACGTTTCATATTCATCGACATCAAAACCATTTTCATCAGTCAGCTCTGTTTGACTCACAGACAGCCTGGCAAGTGTCAGCTTTAGTCATTGGGGATGCTATTGAAATATTTTCGTTTGTTTGTTTGTGGAATTTTTAACGTTGGCCTATTTTCGCACCTATTGGGCCCATCACCAACGCCAGGGGGCAGA
>JAQGAF010003890.1:0-15921 GCA_034687865.1 Kryphioiulus occultus
CTTGCGATTATCCCAAATGTGGATAACTCGGATGCGTAATTTATGGTAGTGGGGTCTGCGTTCGCGCTAACCCCGAATAAATAATTTAATTTTAGAACTTCATCTTTAATGGTTTGAAAGTTTTTCTTATTTGACCACGTCAAAGTGAGTTTTGAATTATTAACTTAATTATTATTGAATTATTAATTGAACTTATTAAATTCGCCTTCCGTTTTCAGGAAAGGTATTATGGTGGTCCAATTGTTTAGGTTGTTTACTGTAGGTCTTTTTCTCAAAATGTTATTGTTTTCATTCGTTCTACAGTGTAAGTCAGAATCCATGTACATGTATACGAGTTGTAACCAGGTACTGTAGCGTAGTGGAACTATCTTGTCAATGGAGACTTGGCATGTATGGACGTCCCTTGGGGTTGCCCTCAGGGATATTTGCTGTTCGTAATAGGGAAATCTGGGAAAACAACTTGGTCATGTTGTCCGTTTTTAGTCGAGGACGTGTTCAGTCTGCTGTTCTATTTCAGACGCTTTCTTCGCTGTTTGTTCTCTGATAAATGGTGGTAAGGCACAAATTGACTTCATCGAAAAGAATCTAATTGCCATTGGCTTAATGCGAAAGTATTTCTTTAATATGCTCGCAGATATGTAACGTTGAAAATGGCAGATAAACGAAGGCAAGCTCGAGTTCAGGGAAATTGGAGGTTGCCACCTGGTGGGAATCCCCAGCCTCAACATGAGTTTTCAGCTAATCAACATGTTGGAAAATGTGGTGATATGAACGTTGCTTCTGTGGATAATCGACCCAAACTTGTATATAAAGAATCGGCAAAGGTGAGTAATTAAGTTTAAGGTGAAGACGGATAGCCCGGGGCAGGGGAAAGTAAGGATTCTCACAGCAAGAAATTTTCCTTTATACTATGTTTTTTAAAACACCAGTTATTCAGCAGTACATACTTTAGTATCAGATTGATAGAAATATTGCTAAATTTGCGGATAAGTTTTTTATTCGCGATTTACTTCGTTCAGATTTCAATTACAATCTCCAGGAAACCAATAAATCGAATTCGATCGAACCAATATCGAACGAGCCGTTGCCGTGGTTACGACGAGAAAAGAACGACACCTGGAAAGTGTACCGTAATTCAAATCGGAACGAAGTAAATCGTGAATAACAAAATTATCAGCATAAATTGTTGCTATTTCTGTCAATCATGCACTCAAGTAAGGTCTGCTGAATAACTGGTAAGTTATTTTTTTTATTGATTTGCGTGTTTTTAAAAAACGTAGTATAAAATAAAATTTAACATGAAGGTATGATGTTGAGGGAATTTTCTGGCATTTATGGACGATCCCTAACCTGACCATGCATGCAGCACATCTGGCGGCCGTTCTAACGGCGTGAATTCTAGAAAAGTCAAGTTTTCTGTTCGATTCTGTTTCGCAAAACGCATTTTTGGGAAACGAATTGTGCGCTTTCTCGGCATTTCTACGTCGCCGAGTCACTTGGAGCGATCAAAGTGTGGCACCGGCTAATTAATTCCACGTTTAATTTCTTTATTTTTGTCGTTCACATCTCTCCTTTCTCGCTTTTCCTGCTCGGACACCTTGAAGGTCACCCACGCGCCTCGCTAGCCAGTGTTAAGTATATCGATTCCCTACTTCGGATTAAGACCTACGATTTAATTAGTGAGCTTCGTATAAATTATGCACGAAGCGAGCCTAAAACGGCCTTCTGCTCAAGGAGAAACTGCTGGGTTTTTGAACCTGAACACTGCTGACGACGTGGGAATAGAGACGATACCTGTATATGGCCTGAATCCGCCATCTTGAAATCCCCACAGCTCCCATTTGTTGACATGGTAACATCATTTTTTTGTAGTTTTATTAAAAACTTAATAACTGTGAAAATAGTTCGTGGGGCTGGGTTTATACTGTGCTCTGTTTGGGAAACTGCACTGTTTGGGAGTTCGCAAAAACAAAATGTCAAAGGAGTAATCTTGGCGATTTCCCAGACTTTCTGTCTGCAAGATGGATATTTCCCGAGCAACTTCTGACTAAAAATTCTCGTCAAACGAGGCCGACTTTTAATAAGGGCTTGCGTGCAATTAACTTGATTAGTGCTGATTATGCTTAATTAATTACCGTAATTGCGCCTGCTCATCGGACGCCTGCAGCAGGATGATGCCAGAAGTTGTCAAGATGTTGTTTGGTACCAAAATACAGGTTGGCTCGTATCTCGTATCGGTTTTATGCATCATAATTGACCCTGTGACCCTATGGTTAACCAATGAAATTTGCGTGAATGGCTCTCAGGGCGTTGTTATCCTGAGCACCATCTTACTTTGTGTGTACATTGGAAGATGTAGTGTTCCAGAATAGCCAGTTTGTCTGCAAACTTTGTTATAAAAATAAAATAATTCATTGTTTTCCTAACTAGTGGCTGTGAAGTAGTTTCCGACGTGAACCGTTTCCGAAGCAGGGCCTATCACACAGTGTCTGAACAAAAGAAAAGTTTTGAATGATTTAATTTAACTCGTGCTTATTTGGGCTATACTATTTCTCCATAAACGTTAGCTGAGTGCAAGCAGTACGAAACAATCAGTGTTGCCAGTTGCCAGTTCACAAAAGAATCCAAGTAGCAGATTAAATCATAAAAATGTATGTATCATTCGTTATTTAAATATTTTAAATCGACTAAACACTTTAAATGTAAAATTGCCATATAAATTTAAATTCTGGTAATGGATCTTTGCTAAGTTGTGACAACACTGGTATCGAACAGGGATTCCCTTGGTATCTATCAAGGTTATTTTTCCCGAATTATCTGGCATCACTATTGCAGATGGGCAGTGGTCGTTGGGTGGTGAACCTGCTTCAGCACAGGTAAAAGCATTAGTTTTTTTAATAGCGAAAACTGATTTTAAAAAATTAAAACTAACGTGTGTTTTATTTACATGTACTTCGTACGTGGATATTAAATTTCAGAAAAATATATGAATTTATCCACTAAGGCGACAGGCCTTTGCCCAAATAGCAGTGTAACGTATTCGAAAAAGATCCAAAAATCATTCGTAACCAAAGAAATTGCCAAAATTGAAACAATAGGAATTTTCTCTACTTGAAAGTTGAAACTCGGTTCACTGAACAACGATGGTATGGACTGAAGCTTCTCGAAACTAGGCAATGAGGGAATTGCGCTGAGCTGCGGTATAAAATCGGTGACCTTGACTTGTTTGAAGGTCGTTTGAATCGTAACTTCGGATGGCATCATCCATTCAGAAATTCAATTACGATGCAGCGCTGGAATTACTGTTCAACTTCGGCTACTCAGACTGCTGTTCGCATTCGCACTTTGACAGTTGTAAAGTTCATCAAAACGTGAATGCCGAATAATTGGATTGTCTGATAGACACGCCACTGGCTATTTTTACATTTGTTTGATATACATGTATGTATTGGTTTCGCGATTTATTTAAAGCGCTTCCACTGGTTAATACATTCGAGGAAAAATATTTCAAACAGTTTTGTTCAAAACGAAACACCGCCATAAGGGGCCGTGTATATATTACGTAACGCAAGTTTTGCTCTTTTAGAGACCAACCCACCCCTTAATTGTAACGCTATAACACTTTAACACTTTGCAGGACACCCACCCCCAGTGTTACGTAACAAATTTGTACCGGACCCTACAACTTGTATAGGGTATACACTGGATCTAGTGTACCATTTGTTTGTCGATTCTATATCGTCAATTCAATGTTACTGATGCCAATGTTTTTGGTACACAATTAATTCTTCACCTATTCATTCCAAATCTGAACTGCAGAGCTCAGAATACATGTACATGTATTTACTTTTGCACAGCAGCTTATGATTTTGTCTAGCTGCATTGCCAACTTTCTGTGGCGAATTTTTGAGATATCCTCGTCGGGAAAAATGTTACGTAAATGTTACATTATGTAATACCCAAGACACACCAAAGAAAAGGCGTGGTTACGTAGAGGGCGACACATACATACATGTACATGTTTATGTGAAATATGCATACTTGGACTAGTATGTAATCTGGTTTTCCATTACAAGTGGGAAACACACATTCATTACCCAGTTTCTAAAACTAGACTTTAGTTCGGTGTGTCTTGAGTATAAGAATATAAACCCACGGTTTCGTAACACTTTGACGAGGACCCACACATAAACGTGAATTTTAACAATTTCAGCATACAAAAATATTTCCCGCCAATTTCCAAATCTATCATAGCCATGCATACATGTACATGTACAGTATGTTGCTTGTAAATTTGCCAAAGAAATTGGCAATAAGTTATAACCCAAGTCGAAAAATGCCTATCAGCGTTGCTATCAGCAGCTTCCGAAAAATCGTAAACCCACGAAATTTCTACCATTACGTCTCATATTGAAAATTCTGGAAACGTGCAGAAATTTCATAACCATGATTATGCTTTCAAAGGAATCCTCGTTTGGGAAACCTTAATAGGATTCCCGCCTATTTAATCTCATTTTCGAAGCGGTTGCCAAATGTAAAAGCGAGGCTTGTTTAACTACAGTACTTTACCACCGAAATGGTATTTCGACGCACAAATACCGCATGGTTTTATTGCCGCGGAAATCGATTTTTATTTCTGCAAATTTGGGCAGCATTGAACAGCTTCTTGCCATAATTTCTCGATGCGTATGAGAGAAACGTCAGCAGATGAAGATATAGAGCGTATGCCTGTGACGTCAATGGTGTCCACGGTCATCCTTTTGTAAGAAAAACTATAACTCTTGAGAAAGGACCAAGAAATTCTGAATCTTTTGCAGCAGCTGGATTTGTAGTGACCATGCTAAGAATACCGTTTTAGGACCATGTACACCAATGTTTCTCAAACTATTAATCCGCATGTTTTGTTGCATGCATGCAGAGTTATAAATTTTGAAAGAAATTTCATGGGAAACTGTTACTCTTCAGATTTCGTAATTTTTTGTCACTTTTTCAACAAAATAAATATCGTCTAAGGTGCCAATGGTATTGGTCGTTTAATATTAGAATGTGCACTTAATAAAGTGGCAAACAAGCCGTAAAAAGTACTAAAAAATTGTCCTAACTGTGTTAAAATGCCCTGCACATTGTGTTGCCAAACTATCTACAGTAGAACCTCTGTAAGTTGACCACCCAAGGGACTGTCGCAAACTGGTCAACATAAGGAGGGGATCGACATATGGAACGAGGCTTGTACTGACACAGGATTTTATTTCTGTGAACTGTACGTGTACTTACATTTTTACAGTAATCATTCATGAATAATCTTATTAAAATGTTCATAATACAGCACCAGTATTGCTAATGTGCAGAAAATTTATCCAGCAATTTCACGCACAGTATTGTACAGCAGTACTGGAATTTTAACGCTATAATGTAACACTGTAATATACAGTGTACAGTGTACGTTTTACATGCAGCCAATGAATTTAATCATCCATGATTTTACATGTTGAGACCATGCTTATCAAAATACAGAGAGTAAATTACTATTGTGTGTCATAGTCCAATTGGTCAACATACAACATACAGAAGGGCAGGTGGTCAACATGTAGAGGTCACCTTTCATTGAATTTATTTTTATGACCGTCCGGTCAGTTAAATTGTGGTCAACATAGGGAGGTGTTCAACTTTGGAGGTTTTATTGTAAATTAAGCTAAGTGCTGTTTGCCTTTAGCTTGGTTCAGGTGCTGTTTGACACCACTTTTGTTCCTTTAACATTGCATGGTAACATAAATATACATAAATGTCGAAATACTGCATTCTAAAAATTTGTTTGAAAAAATCTAATATAATCCATAATTTTCTTCAAAAGTCCTCAAATAGTCTTAGTTTTTCTAATTGCACTTTTTATAATGCGAAATTTAAGGAGCAAAAGCGAGATTAATTAAGAGTAACTGTAGGCATCTGAATTAATGTTGCAAATGATTTTATCAGATAAATTGATTTTTGTCCTAGAAAAATCGGAATATGTATTAGAACTTTTGATGCTTTGTGGGAAATTCGAATTACAGTAACATGCAGCATGATGGTATTAGATAACATAGTCAATATCAGGTAATATGGATAAGTTTTTTAAAAAAAAACTAACGCTATATGAAAATCTTATGATATACTTTTTGAATACATGTAAGTTTTTCAGTTTTCTGGAAAACCGCACACCCAATTTACATATGCAGTGTACACAGATGGAATACAAAATCCGAACTACATGTACTTCAAAACATAAAATCAACACAGAAATATTTAAAAAGTTCTCAATTTACTGGTTACTTAAAAACCAAGTTTACTTGCCACCCTTGAATAAAATGCAATGTTGGTTTTTCAATAAAAAAAAAATCTCCACCGCATATTCTGCATTATTAAAATGTTTCAAAAACATTTACATTAAAGGCTACATGAAGGCTGTTATGTTCATGTGAACAAGTGGCGCCATCTCTTAGCTGAAATTGCAATTCTTGCTGCGTAAGTCATAATTTTCCCAATATTTTCAAATTTATTATTTTCTTGATCATGGATCATGGTGGTTAATTAATTGATAACTGCAGCACGTGTACGAAATTCGGAAACTTCAGAGTGCCGGTTTTCTCACACTGTCATTCGAGCATTTTCACATTGCTAGTAAACACTTTGCATCTGCTTAATCAGTTTTATAACCTGGCGAATCGATATCAGCATTGACCTTGGCGTTAACTAGTTGCCTCTCCCACATGCACATGACCCAGTGCAAGTTCAACAATTAATCGATCCTGTTAATTAGACCGGGTTTATTTCGGGCTTTATTGGCGTTAACAATAACTTGATTTCGCCATTTTATATTTTCTCACAAATCGCCTTCCACTGGATGCGTTTTGGGTTTGTTCAAACTTTGCACCTTCCCAAAAGGCACCCACTGCCGATATTGGGTGTTAATTGCTGAGCTAATATTTAGGCCGGGTAGAATTACCAAACTAGTTTCACTTAGGAACTAATGGTGATGCACCAAAGGTGACATAAAGAGTGTATGTGAACAAAGATTAGTTCCTTTGTGTTTGCAACGCAATCTAGTGATCGGTTCGTGCAACGTGCTTGCACAATGTTAAAATTTGGAAAATCAAGCCGATTTTTATCACCCTGATGATTCGGTTAGCTTCGATAAGCTTAGGTTATGTTACCTGATTTTATGACCACCCTTTAGGCAATTTGTTGAAATTGGTTGAAAGAAAAGTATTTTCGAAAATCAATTCTGTTTACTTGATTTTAAAGTAATCAGTAAATTGAGAACTATACTTAAAATAATTATTTTATATTTTGAATTAGTTTGGATTTTGTATTTCATCTGTGTACACTACATATATGCATTGGGTTAGTTTTTATCCCAGTAAACTGAAAAACTTATTTAAAAAGTTAACCATGAGAATAACTTTTAAGGTGGTAGTTTTTTGTGTTTGATTTTGTTTTAAAAAGCACCTATCGATTCATCCTGATATTTACTATGTTATCTAACACCATGCTGTATGTTACAAAATGCAAATTACCCACAAATAGTCTTAAATTTCTGATAAATATTCCGATTTTTATATGACAAAAATCATTCGCAACATTAGTTCAGATTGTGGGTAAGATACCTGCAGTTACCCTTACATGTAATTACACTTTTGCCCCTTAAGTTTCGCATTATAAGGAGTGCAATTTGCAATTAATTTTTTAAAATTGCTTTTCCAATTTCTCTTTTGTTTAAAATTGCTTTTCCAATGTGTCTATTGAATTATAAAATCGGTTCCAGTTAAACCCCGTTTTTCAAGTTCCTTGTTTTCCAAAGCCACAAAATTTCAACAAGTCGCAGATTTTTCCAAAACCCGACTTCTTGCAAAAATACATGGATTTTTTTTTAAAATGAGAAATCACGTTTAGTGCGCGATGAAATCTTGTTAGCAGAATGCTATATTAGGGAAACTTAATTTAATGTTTTTGGGAATATTTGTTGAATGCATGCATACTAAAATTCAAGCTAAAATTACAATAGTTAAACGCATTTTATGCGTTACCGGCTGTACTGGTTTTATAATATAACCCGGTAAGCTTATTCAGTGTATACTTAACTACGAAAATTTGATTTTACAGAATATAACGTGTTTTGTCTAAGAACACATTTGACAAACTGACATTTTATGAAAATCGACGAATTACTCTGTGTATATTTTATCGGTTGGTAAAAGGTAGTTTCGCGATAATTGGTAATTTGTAATTAATAGCCTATTATAAAATTGTACTTGCCGCAAATTGCGGTTAGTAATCTAATTAACATTTTACTGCCAAGTTAGCCAGTACCTTAATTGCATGTCGAAAAATAATGTACATGTGAATTGCTAATTTACAGAAAATCAAGTCGTAGCAGTTTCATTGTTAGTAACAAATAATTTCACGATGATTGGGTTATTATGCAGGATATCGACTGGACTGAAAAATATGCGAAATACTGGAATATACTGGACATTTTTTTTTCATTCTGGAAATACCTTAAATATATATACTGGAAATTTTTCATTTTCAATTCATTTTTATGAAAAACACCCTACAAATTACACCTATACGTTATTTTCGTTAGTTTTTCAACATTTTCGCCTACGGCGTTCCCTTGTAAAGAAATTATTTAAATCCATCGCTGAAATATGTTTGAAATGCATCATTGATTTTTTTCACCACTTTGCAAGGCTCCAAAAGAAACTGATGAAATTCCTTTGAGAGGCTCTGATGTGGGTTGGGCCTCCAAACCTCAATTGCCCTTGACACCCAAGGTTGTCAAATGTTTCAATATTTTATTTGAAAAAAATCTACATAGCAGATGCTGTCTAAAATTCATCATTTCATATCAATTCACCAAAATTCATCATTTCTGGTCACGAATTTTAAAACAAAAAAGTGTTAACAGCAGTCTCTTGAATATTAATATTTCTAAAAATGTCTTAAAAATGTATTAGGGCTAAAATTTATTTTAAAAAATCGCCTACGGCGTTCTCTTAAATATTAATATGTACACCCATATAATTTTTTTTTATAAAAGTAAGCTGAAATCCATCATTTGCGATATATATTTTGAAAAAAATTTACCTCAATTGTCGTCGAAAATTTGAGAATAACTGTTTAGCGAAAATTGTGAGAAAATTTTATGCCAACTGGCCACCCCTATACAACAAATGTATACAAAAATTTTGAAAAACTAACGAAAATAACGTTTAGGTGTAATTTGTAGGGTGTTTTTCACAAAATTGAAAAATTTCCAGTATACTTTTCCAGCTTACTTTTGTATGGAAAAAATGAATATATATATACTGAAAAAATGAAATTTAGGTCCCGTAGACACCCTGTTATGGCAGTTTTTCGAAAATTGCAGTTGGTAACATAATTAATATTTTAACATTTTAGTCGCAAGTTATACAGTTCGTTAATTGCATGGCGAAAAATAATGTTCGTGTGCATTGCTAATTTACAGAAAATCAAATAGACACGTAGTTTAATCGTTGATCTATCGGTATTACACGTTACGATCAGGAATCTCAAACCACCAAATTACCAAAAACGATTGGATATGATTGTCCAATGCTATTTCATCTCATCACGATCTGCATGAAGTGCACGAATTAATCATACTCTTTAATGTGTCCATTTTAAAGAGCCAAATTTCACTATATACTGTACATGTATAGCAACGCCCAGGGAAAGCAGTAAAATAATTGGATCGATTTTCGACGATATACGAGAAGTACTGTATCTGCAATTTCGCGTTTATGATTGATGATTCTTTACGCACATTTTTTTGAATTTCGAGTGAATTTTGAGCCTGGCAGGCATCGGACTCTCTATGGAGTGACACTTAGTCACGCTTCGTTCCCCTCTTATGTCCAAAAATTTGCTTACCTTAGCGAAAAGCCACGCTTAATCCATTCCATTCCATCAATGAAACACCATGAAAGCGATATCCTGGGAAAATGCAGCAGCCGAGGAAAATGGAGAATTTCTTCAATGAATCTGCAGCCAGGATCGTCGACGTGCGGATATGGGGGAGGAGAAAAGCAGCGAAAATCGATAGTCGGAGTGTGCAATTCTTGGGAAAACGGCCAAGAAACGGACCTGAAACAGTTTTATTGACCGAATTTAATGCCCTTAATTGCGACCAAGATCCAGTAGGTGGCGCAGCTGCATGACAAATGCTGGATTCTGTATGGGTTACTGGAGAATTTCTCAAGGGGTTGGCAACTTGTAAAGTCAGGTGTACATGTTGGTAGAAATTGGTTTTTTTTTTCAAAAGTGCAAGTTCAAACGTGCGATTTCAATTTACTCAATCTGCTGCACTTATTGTATGACCCTTATCATTTTTGTTATCAGTCAGACATCTTGGGTGGTGAATCATTACTCACGAGCTTCCGGAAAACGCAGAATAATTTATTCGGCACTTGGTCACCAGTTCAAAGACTACATTACATGTAGAGAATTCTTGGAAACCTTGGCTGGTGTCTTGAATTGATTAGCGAAAATGGAAAAGCTGCATTCTCAAGAGCCAATTTTTTGTCGATCAACTTTCAACCGGAAAGTTGATCGACAAAAGTTGACTCGTGAGAACGTACAGCTGTGGCTTAAATTCTCAGAAAATTCTGTGAAAGTTCGAGGAAATTCCGCAGACGATGAAAACGGCTTACCCAATCTATCGCTTGTGAACCAATGGGTATTGAGATAAACTGTAAATTATATACGTGCCATGATAAACTTTAAAAAAATTGACCACCAAATCAACAAGCAAAGTTTGCTTTTGATGACTCAACAGCCTCTCGTTGTAACTTCCCCGACTGTGATAACAATTTGCGTGGGCGTGTTGGGCTCAGCCATGGTTTTCGCTAGAAGGAAGCTGGTTGTCCCCACCGGATGCTGAGTCTTTCGACCAAAGTATAAATCCAAGTGCTGTTAGAAAGTCAGTCATTTGAATATCATCGAAAACAAGATTCAAGTGAAAATGCCGGAAGCCGTGCAGATCGCCTCATTTCGCAACAACAGGATCATCATCGACACCAACGGGTTCAGCAAGATCCTGGACAAGGTGGGCGACCGACCGCTGGCCATCATCTCGGTCAATGGGCCAATGAGAACCGGCAAGTCATACCTCCTTGGTCACTTCCTGAGGTACCTGACAGTCCCCCAGGGCCAGGACTGGTTCGGCACCAGTCTGAGCAGCGAGTTCTACTGGAAGAACTCCTCGGACCGACAGACCACGGGCATCCACGTTTGGTCCGAGCCCTTCATGGTCAAGAGGAATGGGCAGGAAGTGGCCGTTCTGTTGCTGGACACGCAAGGTAGGTTGTGGGGGCAGTGCCTTCAGAGGAGACACCATGAAGGGGTGGCAACATGACAGACTGCAATGACTACATCAGAACCTGAAGGCCTTCTGTGGGCCTTCAATGAGCCTTTCTGGAAGTCAGGAAAGTCTGGAAGTATCACTGAAGTCCTGGAGGTTCCTGTGCAGCCCTGGAAGTCCCCATGAAGTCCTGGAGGTTCCTATGAAGTCCTGAAAGTCCTCATGAAATCCTGGAAATTCAACTTAAGGGGCCATGAAGTACTGGAAGTTCCAATGAAATCCCCATGAAGCCCTGGAAGTTCCAATGAAGTCCCATGAAGTCCTGGGAGTTCCACTGAGGTGTCCATAAAGTCCTGGAAGTTCCACTGAAGTGTCGATGAAGTCCTGAAAGTTCCACTGATGTCCTTTAAGTTTCATTTAAGTCCCCATGAAGTCCAGGAAATCCTCATAAAGTCCTGGAAGTCCCCATGAAGTCCTGTACTCTGTAGTTCACCATGAAATTCCACTGAAGATCCCCATGAAGTCCTGTTAGTCCCATTGTAGTCATTGAGTCAGGCTGAAGACATTGAAGACTGAAGTTGTTCTTCAATCACTTCAGTTGTACTTCAATGACTTCAGTCGAGTGGTACTTCAATGACTTCAATGGCTTCAGTGGGACTTCAACCAGCATGCACACCTGACTTCCCAAGTTGCCACCCCCTCGAGATACCCAGTATTCGCTACAGGGACGATAATCTAAGGTAGTCATCCGTTGACCTGAAGCTTTGTCCTTCAGGATGCTTCGACGACAAGACCACGACCAACGAGAACTCTCTGATCTTCGCGCTGAGCTGCCTGCTTTCCTCCGCCCTGGTCTACAACTTCAAGAATGTCCTGTCCGAGGACGTTCTCCAGTTTCTGCAGCTGTTCATCGGCTACGCCAAGATGTCCTCCGAACAGGAGTCCTCCGAGCCCTTCTCCAAGCTGGTCTTCCTCATCAGGGACTGGGCCTCGCCTCAAGACTTCGCTTTCGGTTACCACGACGACACCTTCGCACCTGTCGGTTCCCGCAACTTCAAGAGGGAAAAGGTGGACCTGAAGCAGGACATGGCGCAGGAGGTGCAGGTGGTTCACAAGGAGATCGTGTCCAGCTTCGCCTCTGTGGGCTGCTGCCTCATGCCCTACCCGGGCAACAGCTTGGCCATCTATGACAAAGTACAGAATTACAGTGGGTGCCGCTTAATGTGATCATGTTGGGACCAGGCTATTTTGATCACAATAAACGGATGATTCTAATGCAATGGACTCCGCTTAATGGGATCGCGGATAATGTTATCATTCGTATATTGTTATCGAAATCATCGAGTCCCGAACGCTCGTATACAAATACACAGTGAAATCATCGGTTATTGTAATCATCAATTCGCTTATTGTTATCATTTTCCCTCATGGAAGATTTGTAAAACACGAGGAATGAGAAGTTTTGGAAGAAAATGTCTTAAATGATGCACCATCTGCTATGAATTGCGAACATTTCGAGGAATATTCTTCCAAATTTTCAGTATTCATTGACGAAAATATTCCAATAGCAGCCCCAATGTCTAATACTGGCACTTGCTAGACTATTTGTGAGTAAAACAGCGCTGACTGATGAAAATGAATTTGATGTTGTTGACGAATATAAAACGTGCGTCTTAGTTGAGAAACCATCAACAAATATTGAGATGACAGAAGCACTAATAAATTAGCCTTGTTGGACAGCATAGATCAAATTTTGAAGTAGTCTTATATAGTCCTCTATTTTTAGAAAAATTCCTATATTTTACTGCAAACTGCTGTGGCAAAGAAAAATATAGCAGATGTTAAATCTATCGCTTCTGGTTTTGTTTTAAAACAAAAATTGCCTACGACATTCTGTTTATTTATAGTTCCATAAATGTCTTAAAAATGCATTATGGCTAGGGCTATTTTTTTCCAAATGTTCGAGAACCGTTGTTTATTTAGTTCATGACAAATTTTTTTTCTGAAATATTTGGTGAAAATCTAGAATACAATCAGATATGAAGAAATGTGAGTAAAAATCTGATATTTGCGTATGAAAAAATGTTCAAAATTGCATAATAATTGACCACTGCAGTAATTTACTGTTTTTTTTTAGAGAAAAAATTCTATATTCTTCCTATATAATTCGACCTCCGAACTGCTTCACAGCCTGTTACATTAACCGATGATTGTACCGTGTATTTGTATACGAACGATCGGGACTTGACGATTTCGATCACAATAAACGAATGATAACATTAACGCTGATCACATTAAGCGGCGCCCACGGTACAATGATTAATGATATTAATGGTGCATGTCTTGCACCTTAAGCACGACACAAGCTCTGATGTCGTTTCCTCCACAGGTCGACCAACTGGAGCCGGAGTTTGTCAAGGCAGTCATCGACTTCGTGCCTCGTCTCTTGCACGGAGACCAGGTAACGCTAAAGCGGCTGGGTGGCCACGAAGTGACCGGAAACGAGCTGAAGCGAATCGTCGAGAAGTGGGCGGAGATGTTCGCCAGCCAGGAGATCCCGCCCGTACGCAGCGTGGTGGAGTCCACGGCCGAAATCCAGAACCGCATCGCAGCCACTATCGCCCTCAAGTTCTACGAGGGTGCGATGAGAGAGCTGAAGACCAGTGATCAAGGCTTGCCCGAGGACGACCTGAAGCATCTGCACAAGACCAAGCGACAAGAGGCCCTGGACATGTTCCGCCGTATGAAGCGCATCGCCCACGCCAAGATTCAGGAGGACTTCTACAAGCAACTGGAGGAAGACATCGACAAGGCCTTCCTGATGTACGCTGAGATCAACCGCACTCTGCTCCACTTCCAGCAGTTCAAGGCGGAGTCGGAGCAGGAACGGGAACGACTGAAGGCCGAGATGGAGGATCGAATCCGACGGATCGAGTCCGAGGCCCGGAAGAACAAGGGCGGATTCTTCTCCAAGATCGGAGGTTTTCTGGGCGAGTGCCTGGACGTCGCCACCAAGATCCTTGGCGTGAAGAACGCCATCTCTGGTTTATTAACGCCATCTGTAGGGCCTTCCAGGAGGAATTAACAACGTTGTACAGGGTGTTTATAAAGGTTGTTTACAACTTTAAAAAATCACATCAGGAATTCTAATTGAAATAAAGGAACATTCTTTTGGTTAATGCGATACACCAACTCAGTTTTTTTGGGGTTTAGTCCACTTAAGAGGCCCAGTATGCGGAGAGGTTGGACATCTCGAATTATATCGAAGTGTCGGGTGGCCTATTTTTCAATTGCAGTGGACATAGCACGTGGGGCACATATTAGCTGCTATAGTAAAGTAAGTTTGCTTCAATAAACAGTGCGATAAAGATTGTAAAAATAAAATAGTGAGAAATGTGTTCTCACTCGAATTTTTTTGATGAAATCCAACGTGGCCCGTGGGGATCGAATTGTCTCAATTGTGGTTCGTCTGTTGGCGCAATACTGACAATCGATATGTACTGACGAACGCCTTTACACCGTCAGTAATACTTTTACTATCTCGATACCGACAGTAATACTATCAATATTTCGATACTAGCAAAAATTATCCAAAAATCTGTATGTTCGTCAGTAACGAACGTCAATACATCAGTACTGCCCTTACATTATAAGTAACACTGACCGAATTTGTTGAAACTGACAGTAACAATGTCCGTGTAGGGTCCACATATCACGCTACCATCATTAATATTTCCTGATATCTGTTTTTTCGATAAAAAAAATTGGCATAAAAATACACTGCATGGTCATTTTTTTAAATTTTTGTTTGGATAAAATTTTTTAAGATTACCTAGCTGCAGCGTATACGTTTATTTCGAGAACAGCAAAGTATACCGGAAGCATCCACAAAAATAGTGTTAGAATACTATACCGGTATACATATAGTGTGTTTATTAATATTTCTGAAAAACATTTTTAGGAAAATACACTAAAAATCCATTTCATAATTTCTTGCAGCTTTTCAAAACTTTTGCCTAATCACTAACTTTCTTTTTCGTTTTACAAAATGGTGGGCTAATACGATTTAAATTGATTTCCGATACATTAAAGCCTTGAAAGGAAAATAACACACCGCGTGTGAACTAACCTGACCTAACGGAAAAATCATGGTTCGATCCTGTAAATCCTAAAATTTAATTGTTTTAATTGTTAGAAATGCAAAAGTGAGAAATAAAAATTAAAGTGGGTTGAAAAAACGTTTTTAAATCGGCGAACATGTATTGTTTCAGCGCACTTTGCATGTTCATTACGTACTATGCAGTCTCGTATTCCCACAAAACATGACGGCCAAAAATGAGATGGCCAACCTCTCCGAATATAGGGCCTCCAAGTCCACTTTGACATGTGCGCCTCTGGTGGCAGGTACGCCATTTAATCGGAATTTAAACCCTCTCTGTTGTACTCAATAGCGTTTTCCCATCAACATCGTCAATGGCATTGTTCATTCTGGTCATTAAATCATGGATACCATTAATGGATACCCTCACTAAAAAAAAAAGTCCAGGGATGTACTGCCA
>JAQGAF010003891.1:0-15920 GCA_034687865.1 Kryphioiulus occultus
ATTAACGACAGACCTGTAGTGACGAGATGCTACCTTATAATCAGAAAGAGTGTTAGGCTGTGGATCCTGCTGATACCGAGCCCAAGCTCGAATTTTAATACGCAATGCCCTGCGTGATGCCGAGGGAACACGGTGCCTCCAAACACGGACCAGGGGGATACATTTATCTAAAACTGACAAAATGAGGGCATGAAATGAGGTCCACATTGATTCAACAGAGCAAGGTACACCAAACACAGCTGCCCAGTCCACTGAAGACAGAATCTCCGCGGCTAGAGAGCTATTAAATCTACGAAAACAACGATAGTAGACAGGAATCTTTGGGAGACTTAAATCAAGGATAAATGAGAAGGGAAATCGCTATTAGCCAGAGGGGACATGGGACTAACTGCTGAAATTGCAGTCGGGGTGTCAGTAAACAGAAGGTCCTTAGTAGGAAAAAGAATAAGCTGATGCTGTCCCATCGAGCCCATAAATATGACAAAGTCTTAATCAAGAGTAAGGCCCGCAGACTGTGCCTCCCAATTAGTGAAAGGTTTATTAAAGTCGCCAAATACAATTGTGGGAAAAATTACTGCATTAGCTAGCTCCAGAGAAGTAGTCAGAGAAGAAAGCAATTAAGGATCTAGAGAAGAGGAAGGAAAATGGTAAACTAGCGCCATGTGTCTTCTCAAATTAGCAGTGAGGGGATAAAGATCAACAACCAGCAGCTGGGAGGACCCGTCCTCTACCGAGAGGTTAATCTTAAGCGCTAGAATACAAGACTTAATAAAAAGGCAAACACCGCCACCATGTCCAACTTTGTCACATCAAAAAATACAATAACCCGAGGGTCACTAGCAAATCTGGAATAAGAGGTGTTAGCCAAGACTCTGTAATCCCTAAGAGGTCAAAATCATTTTGAGCAATAAAATCAAAAAGCATAGGTAATTTGTTAACAATGCTACGCATATTCATAAAAGAGCAAAAAAGACCACAGGATCCAGTAGGCCATCAGGCAGTGAGGGAATGCACAATCAAGGGCACATCAGCTGGCTTGCTTGGAACAATGGGTTTCACTGAATTAGAAGGATTAAGAGCAGAGGATTCATTCAAAGGTGCATCAGCAGACTTGCCAGGTAGGACAGGTTTCACTGGACTAGATAGATTAGTACCATAGGGGACTTCCGCAGAACAGTCAATTTCCACAGGTCCAGCTGGATTTGCAGGATTAGGGCCCCTGAATTGACGAACGGTGACATTCTCTGGCCAAAATGATGGATCAAGTACAGTAGACAGATCAACGGCATTAATTCGCAAAAACACCGAGCCCAAAAATGTGGTTCTGGCAGAACGCAGGGAGAAGCATTCCAATACTGCGAGACCTTCATTTAGAAGAAACTTGGTGACAACGGTGGAATTCTCAGGACCACGCGATAAGTTCCCAACAAAAAGACGTACTGTAGGAGACTGGCTACGAAGGGATGAGGCTCCAGAACGAGTGCCCTTAATAAGGGGGGCACGATCCGCATGCGATTTTTTTTTCTTGGCTGATTCGAAGGTCGCTGAGTAGAAGATATACTAGGCCTAGAACCACCATGGGGCATCTTGACCCCCTGCTCAAGAACGGTGGGTCCAGCATGGACCACACCGACAGATACCCTGGAGCTTCCAGCAGGCAAAGTACTGAGGATCTTTTTTTCAGTAGATGGGGTTGAATCCTTACTATGGGTAACAGGAGGCATCAAAGCTAACCGATTGGACGAGTCAAGGTCGGCACAAGGTGATCGAGGGTGCGGCAAACCATCGAAGTCGGTAGTACTTTGAATAGTTGATAAAGAATCAACAACTGATCCCACAGAGGATTTACAGAGTTTAGCCAGAAGTGATGATTCAAATAAAGCCAGTCTTTTGTCAAAAATAGATAGCAGCTCAACATTTGAATGTGGGCCCAAGGCCGGCTCTGACCCAACATGCTGAAGTGGCAAATTCCTATTGGCTAGGAGCACATCAATCCCACCAGATAAAACAGACAACAGGCGTTGAAACTCCATCTTTTCAAAAGCGGTAGCAGATTTCTTACCACAAATGTGGCTAAACATACGCTCGATAGCTACCACTGCTTGGGGAAGATCGACAGCCAAAGTGCACGGTGATAAAGACAGAGAGCGAGGTGCAAGCACGTCTGGCCTGTCCGCCATCTTGGATTCAATAAGTTGCCAGAATGTGATTTTTAGTTACCTAAAACCACAAATAACATCTTTCAAACTTCACGGTATCACAGATCACTTTTTATCCAGAAATTTTAAAAGCACGTGTCCAGAAGCCTGCTGGTGTATCTCCAAAATAATGCATTTTAAGCAATCTTTTTTAATGTTCATTACATGTATTTGAACTTTTGCAACATTGAAATATTAATTAGGGACCATGCATGTAGGTGCCATATTTTTGAGGTACACATTTTCCAATAAATGGGTTTCAAATCATGATTTTAGTAAACTGCTAAGATACGATTCTAAAATTGTAAGAAATTGAACAGGCACAACGTCGTATGAGAAATTTTTAGAAAAACTAGACTTTTGGAAAGAACGAATTTATCATTGCA
Source organism: Kryphioiulus occultus (assembly GCA_034687865.1). Lineage (NCBI taxonomy): Eukaryota > Metazoa > Arthropoda > Diplopoda > Julida > Julidae > Kryphioiulus > Kryphioiulus occultus. Next base: position 2,585 of record JAQGAF010003891.1, read on the forward strand.
TTATCAACAGTTTTGCTATTTTTAAAAAGTATCCATAAAAGTAGGGAACATTGCTGGGTAGTTTTTGAAAAAGATAGAAAATGCCCAAAAAGGCATTATTTCCTATGAAACTTTTTAAATACAATCATGATAACAACGAAATATGTGCAATTTTTGGAAAATATGGGTGTGAAACAATTACTTCAGAAATCTTCGAATGAATATTTGTTAAAAAAGTTTGAAGCTCGACACACCAAAAGCAATTTTTTTTGAAAACGGCATAAAATTGTAAAAGTATGAACTTCTTTGAAACTTCATGAAGTTCTTTTTTAAATATGATAATAAAGGGAATGCAACGAGTGCAATTTTTGGAAAATACGGGTTTCAATTATTTTAGAAAAACTTCGAAAGAGTGTTGGTTAAAAAAGTTTTCAGATCGACACACCAAAAGCAATTATTATTTTGAAAATGGAGTAAATTTATAGAAGTATGAACTTCTTCGAAACTTCTATGAAATTCTTTTTTTTAATATGATAATTAAAGGAATGCAATGTGTGCGATTTTTCTAAAATACGGGTCTCAATTATTTTAGAAACGTATTTGTTGAAGAGTTTTAAGCAGGACACACCGATAGCAATTCTATTAAAAACTGGACAAATTCGTAAAAGTATGAGCTTGTTAACGCTATATACATGTATTTTAACATTTTATGCCGTTAAACAGTATTGCTTTTAGTTTGCGGCTTTTCTCGAACACCCCCACCAATTCTTGTCTCTAATAGGGCCATTTGGGTCCAAAAAAAACAGAACACCACGATTCTGGTCTAAACAAACCACGTGACTGACAAAATTACGAGATGTGTCCAGCTTGGAATTAATTGGTGAAACTAATTAATCGAATGGGAGACTTTCGGCTCCATTTGCATCTTCGTATATGAAGCATTATATTAGAATCTTAGGAACTACCAAAAGGCACTTTAAATAGCGCCATATTGCGATAACCTCTGATATTCACTCGGCCGTCGAGTGCTCTTCCAGGCGTGTCCAGCGAATGCCAACGAGAGCAGAAAGAACACGCAGAACAAGACGACGAGTAAGGAGAACACAGTCGGCTGCAACGACACCAGTGGAATTTCAGCCGCAATGCTGTTTGTGATGTTGATCATTAGACCCATGGTCCAACCCAGTTCAGTGTCGTTTATCTGAAGAAATTGGAAAGCATAATAGAAGGCTAATCAAATACTACAGTGTTGTTGCAGGGTTCTCACTTCAATTCTAAAATTGAAAAGCTGCTGGATCGAACTGAACTTTAACATGCCATAGGCGAAACTTTTCTGAGATTTTGATCACCAGTAATGCATTTTAACAGTTAGTTGCGAAATTAATAGTGAAGTAAATATAACGGGCATTTTTTTTTTAAAAAAATACACGTATATCGACAATACAGTACTGAATTTCTACGGAATTTAGAAATAGTAACAATGTACTACAAGAAACGCCGTAGGCGAATTAGTTTAGCAGCTAATAAATTAGGGTCGCCAAAGGTAACATTTTTAGTAACTCAATATCACAAACGATGGATTTCACACAATCAATGAAAAATGTTGAGAAGTAATAATTAATGGAACGCGTGGCAATTTTTTTTAAATACACGTATATTAATTGTAAGAAATAAGAATAATGTATTACCAGAAACGCTTTAGGCGAATTTAAAAAAAAAAACTGGGTCAGAAATGACAGATTTTAGTCTACGTTGCCACACAGAAATTTGATTAGCAACTAATACAGTGTAAGTTAGGATCGCCAAAGTTAACATTTTTAGAAACTCACGGAAAATGACGGATTTTACACAATTTATGAAAAATATTCAGACGTAACAATTAGTGAAATGCGTCTCAAATTTTTCTTTTAAAAATACACGTATATTAATTGTAAGAAATTGTAATAATGTGCTACCAGAAACGCTGCAGGCAATTTTTTTAAACACTAGGTCTGATATGATAAAATATTTATTAAAAATATTCAGAAGTAATAAATAAGGGGATGCGTGGCCAATTTTTTTTTAAAACTACACGTATATTAATTGTAAGAAATTGTAATAATGTGCTACCAGAAACTCCGTAGGCAATTTTTTTTTAAACTAGGTCTGAAATGATAGATTTTAGACTGTGTTGCCATAAACTAGCAGCTAATAATTTAGGATTGCCAAAGGTAACATTTTTAGAAACTCAATATCACAAATGATGGATTTTATACAATCTATGAAAAATATTGAGAAGTAATAATTAATGGGATGCATGAAATATTTTTTTTAAAATGATCAATTTCAGTTTTTTAAACTTTATTTTAAAAAATAGTAAACTAACTCAATTTTTCTCACATTTTCACGGATTTTGACAAATTCCCTGACATTCCCTCACACTTTTATTTCCCTGACATTCCCGGAATTTCCGGGAAGTGGGAACCCTATTTTGGTACAACAACATGTAACCTCCGAGTTGAACCGAAGCAACTTTCATAGTTCAGGATATACACAGACCCTTTGCTCAGGTTAGTCCACTGTTTAGATAGGCAATAAATTTGTGGAAACTTACCGAATTAGCAAAATTCAGGTTTGTCCATGTTTCGTTGTTGAAGCTGTAGCCAGTGGTCAAGAGTTGGTTGACGTAGTGGCCAAGATAGCACAAATTCTGCGTTGTGGAATTTGAAGAACCACCTCTACTCTCATGCTCCGGCATAAGCTGAAAATAAATTAAAGCCATTCGAAATGCTGAACATTTTTCGTAAACAGTAGGTGAAAAGACAACAAGTTAACAGAACTCGAACCTCTTGCAGCGTCTTCTGACACACGGCGGTCACCGCATTGTAGAACTGTTCTTGAGTGGCTGGGGAATCAGTCAGGTTTAGGTTGTACATCAGCTCATAAAAACCAGATATGGCCTGCATTGACAAAATAAAATGGCGCATTATGTCAATAGCTGCAAATCAAACAATTTCGATTAATGCCCATTAGTGCCGTCACATTTCAATGAGGCATCGAATCTTCAAATTTCAATCTCCAAAGTTAAGTTTACTTGTTTCATTACTTCCTTTACAGTGACATTTCTATTATCCAATAGCTAATAAATAGTTTAGCATTACTTAATTAAAGTTAAAGTGAACTGTCTGAAGTTATATTAGGCGTGGTTTCAATCTGAGAGCTGAGAGTACTAGCTACATATAGTGCTCTCTGAGGTTTGTCCATTGACTTCATGAGAGTGGAATCTTATTCATTTTAATTTAATTGCTATAGTTACTTGATTTTTAAAAATTTGCGTAAAAATATGTACAAATTTTTAACGGATGCAGTAACGAGCAATTGTGTTACAGTGATAATTTTGCAGGGTTCAGAATTTGATGGAAATTACGAGAAACTTTGATGATTTTTTTAAAATTACAAACAACTTTCTGTAATTCACAGTGCTTAGAAATACACTCCCAGAATAATAAATTCCACAGTAAAACTGCAGTTTTTGTAAGGGAAGTTTGAGGTAAAACTGATTCAGTAATTCTGATTCACTGTAAATAAACTACATGAATAAAATAAGTCGTTATAAAATTCTGTCAATTATAAAAAAAATTATTGCGACAAATAAAACATGGGAGGCAAAATAGTGCAATTCGCTAAAAATTTGAACGCACACTAATTCGAATTTTTGGACAATTTCACATCTTGTGCGTTGCATTTTTGATTTTGCCAACTTTTTTTCTTCTAATTAAACATCGATGGAATTTATAAATTTAAAAAAGGAGTTAAATATCATGGAAAGGCTCATTCTATACATGGTAGTGGTACATTTAGCAGTTATAAAAACTTTTAAAGCAAAATTATGCTCCGCAATTTTTAGCAGGACTGGCATGTGCATACAATGTAAGCTGGCATGTATTTTTAAAAACATCACTCAATTTGAAAACTTCTCTTGGTCATCAAAATTTGGGTCAAAATGGATACCATTTGCAATGTTGCAAAATTGAGGTTTTCATGAAATTGAACTGCAGTTATAACCTAAACTGCAGTTATTTTGAAGTAAGTAAGTTTGCAGTTTTATAAAACACAAGTGTAGTTTTATGTAGTAAAACTGCAGTAGTTGTGCAGTATAAGTGAATGAATTCTGTAGTTTCATTTAACTTTAGTGATTCGCAAAACTTCAGTTTTCAACTGTAGTTTTACTTCAAACTTTACTTTCAAAAACTGCAGTTTTACTGTGGAATTTATTTTCCTGTGACTGTATTTATAAGTACTGTGAATTACAGAAAGTTTTAGAGTATTCTACGACTTGATTGTTCGCAATTTTAAAAAAAATCTTTAAAGTTTCTCCTAATTTCCATCAAATTAAAATATGCAAACATTTCCTCAATTTTTTTAAACATTCATCAAAGTTCCTCTTGAGGTTAATTCAAGCTCTGACCAGCTGAAAACGTTTTTCACCTGCTTGATAAACTCTCATATGCCATCTGGTCGAGCTCTAATCAGATGCACATAATTTACAAAATACCCACAATCTTGCTTCAAATTTCTCTAAAATGCTCTCAAAATAAACTACTGATCTCAAAATGAAATCAAAGTGAACTGTTGTTCCCGGCATGAATTGTTGTACTCAATTAAAATGAACCAAAGTAAAATGCTGTTCTCAAAACGAACTGTTGTACTCAAAATGAGTAGTTGTTCTCAGAGTAAACTGTTGTTCTAATATTAACCATTCTCACAAAATGAACTGTCGGTATCAAAATTCTCTCAAGTTTTCAAAAGTACTCATTCAAGTTTCTTATGAGTTTCATCAAACTTCAATCAGACGTCCACATTTTTTTAAAAAACACTTCCGACTTTAACTTTGCTCTCAATTGTTTTAACATTCATGAACACTCATCTAAATTAATCATGATTTCCTGCATATTCTAATCAGATTCAACTAGCTATCAAAATATTAAGCAATTAAATCTTATACTTTTTATCAATGTTGCGTCAATATTTCTCACCAAGTAAGGCATCAGGGTCTTTGAAAGATTCTGCGGTATGAAGCAAGAATCATATTGGTATTTGTAGTAATTTCTGCATTCTGATTCGTTGAACAGCGATGCTACCTGCTTGGCGCAGTTGGCAGATGAAGAAGATCCGACAAAGGTTATATTAGTAGACTAAGAAAAAAGTGATATAAGTGTTAGGGCAGTGAATTAATTAAAAACAGGATTAAGATAAATATTATAAGAAATTACATCATTCAGTTTCGGTCTCAGGTTTACGTCCATCTGAGCACACGGGCTCGAAAAGATGTCCTTCATGGAAATCTTCATTTGGGACCCTTTCGGAAGACAGGCATCTGTGACGTTTTCTTTGGCATCGGTCAAGCCCTAAAATTGCCAACAAAATTTCATTAGAAATTCTTTAAAATGGAAAAGGATAAGCTGAGGTATTCTTACAGGGCTCATACCAAAATTTGCAACTCAATTTCCCTGACTTTCCCTGATCAAATGTGATCACTTTCCCTGCCTTATTTTCCACACTTTGTCCATTCAAGTGTATGTAACTAATATTTTAAAATATTTTCGCATGCATATATCTGATTTGTTTAACAATTTTCATCTAATATTTTTGAAAAAACATTGGCATTTTTCATTCGCAGCGAAACAGCGTATATTTTAGAATTTGTACAAAAACTGGACCACAAAAAAAATTATAAAAAACATTACATGGGTGTTAATATTAACATGAGAACAATGCCTGCAAATTAACATTTAAGAGAACGCCGTAGGCAAAAAAAATGTAGTTTTAATGCAATTTTGAAGACATTCTTACAAATATTAATATTCAAAATAATACTGTAAGCCCTTTTTTGTTTTTTTTATAAAACTACACCATAAATAACAACTAATTTAATATAACACATTTAATATTCCCTGATTTTCCCTGACTTTTTGGGCAAAATGTCCACATTTCCCTGACTATCCCTGACGGTATGAACCCTGTCTTAATCACACCCATTCAACTTTCGTACCACTGTTAACTGCGCAATGTGTCGTATCAGCGATTGGAATCTGCCAAAGCACAAGGTACTGTTGGTGAGAATGTTGCGGGGAAGTCCATACAGTTCCAGATCCACAGTCCCATTTTCTGGTACTGCATATGCCCATTGCGTGGAAGCGCCCCCTAAGTCCAATGTTCCGATCGTGAAATTGACTTTTTTTCCCTAATAAATAAAGAAAATAATTTAGGAAAACCATGTTGAAGAGAAATTATGTTGTAGCTCTACCAACTTTGAAATTTTTTTAAGAAAATATAGGAAACATCCTGAGATAAAAATAAAATTTTGAAACAAAATTACATTTTGATTGCAATGCGTGGTTTTCGAAGTCAATCTGGAGTTTGAAATTATGCCGAAACAAGCTGGTCTTTTATAAAAAATCGGCAATTTTACTGATTTTTGCAGTTTTTCTAAATAAATAAGATTTTAATCAAGACAATACACGTTATCAACCCCCATTCCTCAGCAAGATAGTCTTAGAATCTGACCTCGATGATAAAAGCTAGACGACAAACTGTCATCATCGGTTATTCGAACTAGCATTTATGTCATCAGAGATAACAATTTTGAGGTTTTGAAACAAAATAAAATTATTACTTCAATGCGTGGTTTTCGAAGTCAATCTGTAATTTTACTGAATTTTGCAGTTTACTTTAAACTGGAAAATTCTGAAAATAAATTAACTTTGATCAAGACAATACACGTTATCAAGCACTAGACTTCAGCAAAATAGTGTTAGAATATGACCTCATTGATAAAAACTGCACGATGAACTTGTAACAAAATAAAACTCAAAAAATCACTACATTATATCAAAGGTCTCCAGATTAATGCTATATATAGTGCTCCAGATACAATTTTTTTATTCTCATCTAGATATTTATTGGCGTAAATTAATTATATTGTATTTTTCTCTGTCTGTCAGAAATTTAGTGGAAAGGGTTGTTTTTTCATGCTAAATTTTTATACTGTCCATATTGAATTTTTCCTCAAGCAGTATAAATGCGGCAATTTAGGTATTGGGTAACTTTATCTTGCATGTAGCTGATCCTGTAGCTTTCTAATTGTAATTGCTCAAGTTTGTATACAATTTTTCACAATTTCACACATGCAAATATCATATTGTTGTTCACATTTCTTCCTATGCAAATATTTGATTTAGTTTCAAAATTTTCGTCAAATATTTCAGAAAAAAATTAAAGTTTTCGTGAACGTAATTTTAGAATAACAGATTTTTCCGACCCAGCTACAAAAGGCCTATTGAGAACGCCGAAGGCAACTTTTTAATAAAACAAAAAAAACATAGGAAAACTAATGTAACTATTTACATTGAAGAGAACGCCATAGGCCAAATTAAAAAAAAACTCCAACCATAATGCATTTTTAAAGACATGCTGCAGGCAACTTAAAAAAATAGTGCTATTTACAAAAACTAGGCCACAAATAATAGATTTCAGATTAATTTCCTAAAAAAAATTAATGTGTGTAAATACTGACATTTAAGACAACGCCATAAGCGAAGTTTAAAAAAAAACTAGCCACAATGCATTTTTAAGACATTCTCAGAAATATTAACAATCAACAGAATGTCGTAAGCATTTTTTTGTAACAAAACCGGAACTTCAGATGATGAATTTTAGCCAGTATTTACTATATTTTTCTTTGCCACAGCAGTTTGCGGTAAAATATAGGAATATACAGGAATTTGTGTAAAAAATTAGGAGTATATAGGAGTATCTCAAAAATATAGGAAATATAGGAATCACATAACATCCTGAGTGCCTATCGGATAACAGAGGTTCTACAGTTCTAATAAAATAAGTCGGTAAATAATAATTTTGATCAAAGTTAATGGATGAAATTTAAGTTTATCAAGCCACTTTCCAAAGTGACTGATATGGTTAATCTAAGCTTTCTTAGTGAAGCATCAAATAAATTCTTGAAAAAGCAAAGCTTTCCCCCGTCATGTTTACAGTGTAATTTGAAGAACTTATTCGATAGATGAGTTACTCACCGGAACAATGGTATTAGATAGATAATTGCTGGTTATCCAAGCATCGGCTCCTTCTTGGTATCCAGAAATAATTCCAATATGATCGCGTTTGTACTTGAACCCGGAAATGGCGAAGGTCTGATCGACAGTGTTGAGTAGTTTATTCACCTCAGCCTCATCCTGTATTCTGGAATTGTGAAAGTCATTGAGACCAGCTATGATGACCAAATTTCAATGCCAATACAGGGTTCATACCAAAATTTGCCACTCAATTTCCCTGACTTTCTCTGACCAAATCTGATCAATTTCCCTGACTCTTCAAATAAAAAATATCACATGAAAGTAAAACTAACTTTATTTTCCACACTTTGTCCATTCAAGTACGTGTACACTTATCTAATATTTTTAAATTTTTTCAAATGCACATATCTGATTTGTTTCACAATTTTCATCTAATCATTTTAAAAAAAAAATCGCATTTTCATTCGATGCGACCCCACGTATATTTTAGAATTGAGAACATGGTAGGCAAACTTTTTATAAAAACTGCACCACAAAAAAATTCACAAAATTCTGCAAATTAACATTTTTGAGAATTTGTAAAAAAAAATGTAGTCCTAATGCAATTTTGAAGACAGTCTTTGAAATATTAATATTTAAGAGAATACCGTACGCCATTTTTTGTTAAAAAAAATGGACCAGAAATAACAGATTTAATATAAGCAGGCGAAATTTTTAGAAAAATCACATGAATTCACATGAATCACAATAAGGATGAATTTTAAAAAAAAAATGTTGCCCTAATGCAATTTTGAAGACAGTTTTTAAAATATTAATATTGAAGAGAATACCTTAGGCCCTTTTGTGTTTTATAAAACTAGACCTGAAATAACTGATTTAATGTAAGCAGGGCAAATTTTAGAAAAATCAGATCTCAAATGATGAATTTTAGAAAGTACCTGCAATATTTTTCTTTGCCACGGCAATTTGCAATTCAATAGAGGAACACTTAACAAACTGTTTCCTTGACCAACCCAAGAAATTGTCCCTCAATTTGAACATATTTCTACGATAGATTTTATCTCATTTCTTTAAAAGGGTTCGCTGTAGGTGGAATTTTTTAAAAAAACTACTGGAAATAACGAATTGCAGGTATACTTTATAGGGTGTTTTTCATAAAAATCAATTGAAAATTAAAAATTTCCAGTCAAAAAATTGAAATTCAACATTTTCTGAAAGTTTTCCCTGACTCACACCTGATTTTCCCTGACGTTTTGGCCAAAATGTCCACATTTCCCTGACTTTTCCTGACCACATTTCATTTCCCTGACTTTCCCTGACGGTATGAACCCTGCAATATGACTGGGGAGAAGCCTGACGATAAATAACAAAATGTAGCCAAATTTCCAAACTTACTCCAAAATCCGCATTCCCCCCGTGGCCCCTAAAAACACAGGGGTCGTGCTGACTTTTCCACCAGGCAGGTGAGATTTGCCCTCGTTTAGACATGCGAGCAGGGCGTCAGTCAACTGGTCCTCCCGGCCCACAAACATGTTAAGTCCACCACCTAAAATGAGTTGAGAAAATCAAATTTAGAACAGAGCAAGTGTTTGTCATTGGGGTCGTCCGACAGGGTGACTGACCAAATACTCAATTAAATTTCCCTGACTTTTGCTGATTTTCAAGGTACTTTTTGGAAAATTGTTAGACAATTTATAACAGACACTTTCTACGGCGTTGACATACAGGTATTTATGCTTCAAAATGGACCAAGTCATGGGCTTAGCCTACCAAATTTTGAAACTTGGAAGTCATTTACGCTGCATTTACGCATGCTAAATCTGATTTTCAAGATTTTAAGGTATTCACGCAATTTATTTAAAAGAAATAATAAAGTTAATAATTAAGAAAATGCCAAAGGGAAATTTGAACTAATAACTAATACAAAGTTATACTAATAACGACAAGACCACTGGTGATTTAAACCACTAGATTTCGAAAAATTTAATTCAAGAAAATTGCTTAAAAGAAATAATAATATTAATAATTAAGAAAATGCCAAAGGGAAATTTGAACTAATAACTATTACAAAGTTATACTAATAACCACAAGAACAATAGTGATTGAAACCACTAGATTTTAGAAAAATTTAAGGTATTCAAGAAAAAATTTTAAAACAAATAATAATATTAATAATTAAGAAAATGCCAGAGGGAAATATGAACTAATAATTAATACGAATTTTAAATAATAACGACATGAACACTCGTGATTGAAACCACGAGATTTTAGTAGGAAATTTTTTGTCGTTAAAAAATTTGAGAAGTAGCCAACTACCATATTTAACATTTAGGTACAGTATCATTAGGTATCGTTTAGGTAGTGGATTTTTCATAACACGGTTCCCACTCAAATTCTCAAATCAATTTACCTGACCTTACCTGACAACTTGCAGTCATTGCCCTGACATTTTAAACGAAATTTCACACAATATTAGACCACAAAAATAGTACATGTATTAATTTTCAAGTCCTGAATTTAATTTTAACGCGCCTTAGGCGAACATTTTTGGAGATTTAGATCGCAAGAGAAGAATTTTAAAAATTAGTAGCGAAATTAATAGTGAAGTAAATATAACGGGCAATTGTTGTGAAAAACACATATTTCAAGAATTCAGAACTGTATTTCTGCCAACTTTAGAAATTTTATTACATATTATTACTGCCAGAAACGCCGTAGGCGAATTTTTAAAATAGGTTTTCAATGATATGTTTTAGTCTTTTTATTGCCATACAAAAACTTGTTTAACAATAGTAATAATTTAGGATCGCGTAAGGCAACATTTTTAGAAACTGAATATTGAGAAATAATAATTAAGGGCATGCAGTGGCAACTTTAAAAAAAAATATATTCATAAATTTGCTAATTTAGGCGCGAAGCAGGCACAATTTTGCACAAAAAAAAGTTCTGAAATGATTGTTAGTTTTTTTAAATTGCTTTTAAAATATAGTAAACTTTCTCAATTTCCCTGACATTCCCTGACATTTTCACGAATTTTGACGAATTCCCTGACAATTTATCATTTCTCTGACATTCCCTGACTTTCAAGAAAGTGGGAATCCTGTAACAAATATTCGGAAATGTTAAGGCTATGAAAACGCCATAAACGAAATTTTCAAAAAAGTAGATCACAAGTACAGTTCCTCTAAAGCTTTTCTGGGATACTTAGATCAAACGAATTTGTAGTCACAACAACTTTCCAGACGTTATAAGAATTTCCCTTATTTTTCCCTGTTTTTCATACGGCCAGTCACCCTGGTCCAAGTATTAGGCCAATGTCATCAAAAAATTGTGGGGCCGTTTAACTTTTGTCATTATGATCACAAGATATGGCTCCGGTGTCAGCAAAATTCCACATCACCACATCACATTAAAATTTTACCTTGCATTTCACATTTATAAACTTGTACAGGAGTTCCGGTGTCGTTCACTTTGGCCCCGCCCCACCTGTACAGAAACATGGTGGTGTGAGTGGACCCGGCATCGAAGACAATTCCGTACTTGAAAAAGGTTCAAAACATGGAACATTTGGTAAAATTGCACAAAAACACAAGAAAAAAAATCTGAAATATGTTATTTACATACGTCATCGGGAATGGTACCAGTCGTGCTATAGATCAGGCTGACCGCAACTAATCCACACACTGATATTGCCAAACAAATAAAGGCCATGATTAACCATCTGCCGAATCCCAGCGGCGTATCGCTAAGGCCTGCAAATACATTATTTCTACAATGTACAAATCATAAAAAAAACAAGAAACTTTAATTTATAGAAATTGTCGCGGCATGTCCTCGGTTCCATTTTACTTCAGGGTTCATGTCAAAATTTGCAACTCAATTTCCCTGACTTTCCCTGACCAAATCTGATCAATTCCCCTGACTTATCAAATAACAAATATCACATGTAAGTAAAATTAACTTTATTTTCCACACTATGCCCATTCAAGTAAATGTACAGGTATCTGATATTTTTAAATTTTTCACATGCATAACTGATTTGTTTAACACTTTTCATCTAATATTTGTGGAAAAAAAATCGCATTTTCATTCGCTACGACCCCGCGTATATTTTAGAATTGAGAAAACGCCATAGGCAAAATTGTTACAAAAACTGGACCACAAAAAAATGTTGTAACAAAATTACATGGATGTTAATATTAGCATGAGAGCAATACCTGCAAATTAACATTTAAGAGAATTCGTAAAAAATGTAGTCTTAATGCAATGTTGCAGACAATCTTAGAAATATTAATATTCAAGAGAATACGGTAGGCTCTTTTTTGTTTTGGAAAAAACTAGACCAGAAATAACAGATTTAATATCAGGGTTGATATTAAAATTTACAACTCAATTTCCCCGCCCTTCCCTGACCAAATCTGATCAATTTCCCTGACTCATCAAATAAAAAATATCACATGTACAAATAAGTAAAATTCACTTAGTAAATGTACATGTAAATGTAAATGTACAAGTAAATGTACATGTATCTACTTTTTTAAAATTTTTTCACATGCATACACATGTATCTAATATTTGTGAAAAAAAAATCGCATTTTCATTCACCACTACCCCGCGTATATTTTAGAATTGAGAAACAAAATTACATGGATGTTAATATTAGCACGAGATCAATGCATGCAAATTAACATTTAAGAGATTGCCATAGGCGATATTTAAAAAAACTGTAGTCCAAATTTGCAACTCAATTTCCCTGACTTTCCCTGACCAAATCTGATCAATTTCCCTGACTCATCAAATAAAAATATCACATGTAAGTAAAATTCACTATTTTCCACACTTTGTCCATTCAAGTACATGTACACGTATCTAATATTTTTAATTTTCTTTTCACATGCATATAACTGATTCGCTTTACGATTTTTTCCAAATAAATTTTCTTTCGCCACGACCCCATTATTATTTTAGCATTTAGAACGCAGTAGGCAAAGCTTTTACAGAAACTAGACCACACAAATTTAAAAAAAAAATTACATGAGTGTTAATATTAACATAAGAGCAATGTCTGCAAATTAACATTTAACTGGCAGTTCCCTTCCCACCCCTGCCATGTTAAAAATTGTATACATGACATCTCTGCGAATAATGAATAAATCGTAATGATAACAATTTTGCTTGATAGTCTGGTTACCACTGGAGGCGACAATCCAACTTTAATGAATAAATACCCTTTGATTAATTAATAAAAAAGATAATTAAAGATTGAAAAAATGGTCGTTGGCGCC